>PVJS01003204.1:0-36568 GCA_004027185.1 Glis glis
AGAGAGAGAGAGAGAGAGAGCTGAGGCTGGCTGCAAACCCGGATCCTCCGGTCTCCACCTCCCAAAGTACTGGGATTACAAGCGTGCGCCACCACGCCCGGCCTCTACCTTTCTATCAGTGAAATGGAAATAAATATAGAACCTATCCCATTCAGTTCTTATGAGGTTAAAAATTGGGCCACATTCCAGACACTTCCACTCACTCTAGTAGAGTTTGTACTTTTAAAAATTTTATATAGATGAAAACATAGTATGTTCTCCTCTCTCTCTCTCTTCCCTTTCTTCCTTCCTTCCTTCTTTCTTTCCTTCCTTCCTTTCTTTTCTTTTTCCTTTCTTTGATATGGCTTCTTTCAGCCTGGTTGTTTTGATATTTATTCTTGTTCTTAAGTGTGTTGGGCATTCATTCCTTTTTCTTGGCGAGTGGTTTTCTCTTGTATAAACTGTGGCAGAGTTTGTCCATTCATGTATGGATGGGCATTTAAACTCTTTCCACTTTGGGAATATTTCAAATAAATTTACTATGAACATTCATGTAGGGAAAAAGAGGGGACTGTGTATGTGTGTGTGTACACAGAGTAGTTACTTATAGGCTCTTTCCCTTTCTAAAGTTCAATATCTTTACAACTACCAGCCTTCTCTGTTTCATAATTCCCCCACTTCCACCATGGAAATGCCCTAAACATTATTTCATCATATCTATCCAAACATTTTTAGGGTGAAAAAAGAATGGAAGAGACATCATGCTATCTCTAAGCTTAGGAAGCCCAACTTTGAATGTCTGTAGCTTATCACCTTCCCTCCCTCTTTTCTAGCTTCAAAACCATTCTGACTTAAATTATTATTTTTCAAGATCAAATGCATAGCCCTTAGCCTATTCAAAGTCTACTGTGAGTTGGATAAGTGGCTTAGCCTGCCTCATTTTCTACCACTCTTCCCCAAGCATCCAGCCATCTAACCTCTCCAAATTTCTGTGTCCAGAACCAAATTTGTTCTCTCTTTTCACTAGATATTGCATGGAATTCTTATCCCATCTCATCTACTGGGTAAATGCTTTGCTTGACTGTCCAACATCACTTCCTATGTAGATCTTTCCTGCTCTCCTCAGTAGCTAAGCACTTGTTCTTTATTCATAGCTCCCTATACATTCTTATGCTATAGTGTTTGTTGCATTGCACTGGTATTGCTGAATTATACATATCCATCCCTATCTTTCTCTCTGTGTATTTCAAGAGCCTCATACACAATCCAGCATATAGTAAGTACCCGATACTAAACACACTGTCAGCTAAATTGCCTGGTAGTTTTGAGAACATCAATTTTATCACAAAGATTTTGCAATTATGCTTCAATCTTTAAAAGAGTTGAGGATTTGGTAAAACCAGTCATTGACAACCTAATCTGATCTCACTTCCTGATATAGAATTGGCCCTCACACCTTTCCCTTCTCTAGATGATGCTTCAGTTTCACTGGGAGACCTTTCACATTTCAAAAGGGCCTTCCAGATAGGGAAAAATAATCTGTATTTTAGGTTGAATCATTGCATTTCTTGCCTCTAGCAATACTCCTTGCCTTAACTAGAATTTGGTTGCTACTGACAGCTTTGGAAAAGTATGTACATTGGCATGGAGAAAATGTTTTCAAATTGTTACCCAGTTAGAAGTCATTGAAACCTGCCTGGTCAATTTCAGCAAAATTTCAGCAAAGAGAATCCAGGCAGCCAACAAATATTTGACTACTATGAACCAGGTACTTTTCTAAACTCTAAAGCAATGGATCAATAGAGGTAGTCCAGACCTTTAAGAACTCCCATTTTTTTTAGGGAGGGAGGGGGAAGAGAGAGAGAGAGAGAGAGAGAGAGAGAGAGAGAAAATGCTGTTGTCTCAGATTCTAAGAAATATTGTGATAGATAGAATCTTGGGTACTCATGTTGGAGGAGCTGTTTAGCTAGGTGATAATGGAGGAGCTGTTTAACTGTTTAGCTAAGCAAGAAGAAGAAATGGGATGACATTTGAGACCTTCATAGTGAGGAGTGAGCTATACAAACATCTTGGAAGAAAGTACTGCAAGTGGTAGATAGAAGACTGAAGGTCTTAAACAGGAATGAATTTGGCATGATCTTGGACCAGAAAAGCCACAGTGGCATGCACATAGTGAAAAAGGGGAAGGGTGAATGGAGATGAGATCAGAGATGTAAATGGGTCCAGATACATAGGGCGCTGTAGACCAACATAATGATGAGGTTGGATTCCATTAAGATCGGAGCAGGAAAATTTGAGAGAATTTTATGAATCTGCATTATGATGTAAAATGTCCCCTCTCTCTAACTGCTGTTAGGGAGGGTAGATGATGGGAGGGGCTTCAAGAGTATGGGTAGAGAAGTCTGTTATTAGGCTAATGGAAGTTTCCAGCTGAGGCATGGTGGTGGCTCTTAGACTAGGATTGTAGCCATGGAGATAGTAGGAAAAGATCACATTTCAGATATATACATATATTGGGATTCCAGCCAACAGAAGTGCCTGATGGCTAAGCATTAGGTCTAAGAAGAAAAGAGCAATTAAGAGTGACTTCTAAATATTTCTGTCTGAGCAACTGAGTAGATGGCAGAGCAATTTACTCAGATGGGCAAGGCTTGAAAAAATGTGTTTTTTGTGTTTGGGGTGTGAAAAATCTGTTTCAGTCATGTTGTCTGAGATGCCTGTTCAACATCCAAGCAGGGATGTTGAGTAGGCAGGTGATGATCAGCGTATTATTGAAATTTAGAGCCAAGTGCAAATATGAAATCTGAGGGAAATACAAGAGAGAGAAAAGAACACAGTATAGGACTGAGCCCAAGGCCTGCCAACATTTAGAATTCTGGAAGAGAAGGAGATGCTAGCAAGAGAAAATAAGAAGCAGTAGTCTTCAAAAGAGGGAAAGAAACAGAAGAGTGTGGTGTCATGAAAGCTAACAGAAGGAATTGTTTTAGAAATGGATAACCATTGGTTTAAAGTTCTATGGCAAAATAGAATAACATAAAGATATAAAGCTGACTATTAATTTATATAAAATCTAGATCTCTGCTGAATCTCAGTACCAAAAATTACATAATTCTACATTGTGATAAGGGCAATAAACCAAAAGAACAGAAATATATGTGAAGCATTAGTTAGGCAAATTGACATTGGAAGGAAGTCAGAAGAGATCTCTTGGAGGAAATAACTACAATGTATGATATGAAGCATGAATAGCACTCTCTGGGTGAGAGGGAAGGAACATACTCCAGGTAGAAGAAACAGCACATATGAAAGCTATGGATGGGGAAGAGATTGACATCTTACAAGAACTAAAAGCCTAATGTGCAAGGTTTATTTCACCAGGAGCAAAGTGGAAAAAGAAGTTGATGAGATGAACAGGGATCAGCTGATCCTTGTAGGCCACAGTGTGGAGTTTGTTTTTATTTTAATCTAAGTGTACTAGATGATGTGTAAGTGGAGGAGATACATAGTCTGAGGTATAGTTTTTGAACATTATTTAAATGGTTATTATTGCTGCTCTATGGAAAGCAAAGTGTAAGGAGGCAATAATGGAAATTGGAAATAAATCAGAAAGTTGTGGCTGTGGTCTAGACAAGAAACAGTGGTGCTGAAGGCCACAGCACTAATATAGAAAATAGAGAAAAGAGGAAAGGATCAAATATATTTAGAAATTAGAATGCAGATAATACTAAGCTTGCACAGTCCTAAGAAAGGATAAAGGTGATTAAATATATGAAAGGCAATCACATGATACAGAACAGTAACTCACTGAGTGATGAGTATTCAATACTCAATTCCTATATTACATCTATGTCCCCAAAACTGTACTATGCCCCTGGAGTTGGAGGAGAAGGTTCATAGAGAAAAAGGAAGTATACAAATGACAGCAAAGCAAGATGGCTAAGATCACTAAGAGGATAGGCCTTTTAACAGCAGAGGTTGAGTGCTGAGTATGCTACTCACTAACTGTTCCTTGTAAAAAAGAATCTTGAACATGGTAAATGTTCAATCATTTTTTAATGTCTGGGTGATTATGCAACCTTTGGCAAGTTCCTTAACCTCTCTAAAACTTAGCAGCTTATTTAAATGATGATAACAGTAATGCTCCATAGAATTATAGTAACAAATGAGACCGTATATATAATACTTACAAAAAGATTAAATTAAGCAATGTATGGGAAAATGTCTAGCACATAGTAAGTGCTCAGTAAATTAGCACCCCTGGTACTACTATTACAGTTATAACTACTATTGGTACTGGTACTTGCCAGTAATTAGTAAAGAGAGATGTTACTATAATGTAAGATTTTGAATGGTTTTGTGTGCTATGGTAGAAGCTAAAGTCATTGATTTGAGACTGTCTTATCTAGTAAAGTCTTTACTACTAAAAATTTTCCTGTAAGTACGGCTTTAGCTATATCCTACAATTTTTTTTATGTTGAGTCCATTTTTATTCAGTGCAAACTTCTCTTTAATGTCCCTTTTTATTTACTTTTTAACCTATAGGGTATTTAGATGCAAATGGACTAATTCCACATATTTAGAATTTTTTCCAGAAATCTTTGAATTATAACTTAATTCCTTCTCATTCAGAGAATATATATGGTATAACTTGAGCCCTCTTAAATTTATCAACACTTATATTATGGTTTAGAATATGTTCTGTTGTAAAGTGTTCCATGCACTTTAAAAACTTGAAACACTTGAATACACTTGAAATACTTGAAAAACTATGTATTCTATTATTGTTAGGTAGTGTGTCTGTAAATGCCAATTAAATACAGTTTGTTGACAGTTGCTTGGTCTTCTATATCCCTGTTGATTTTCTTTCTACTTTATCCATTAATTATGGAGAGAGGAGTGTTAAAGTAGTTGACTATAATTATGGATTTGTTTATTTCTCTTTGAAGTCCTATCAGGTTTTTTCTCTATGTATTTTGAAGCTCTAATTACCAGGTGTATAAATATTTTATAGTCCTGTGTAGTGTTGAAGAAATGACCCCTTTATCATCACAAAAAATGTTTTTATTACTGGTAATAGTCTCTACTGATAAATATATTTTTCTTATTTATATATATTATACTCTCAGTTTATCTTTCTTTTGCTATTATTAGAATGAAAACTTTTCTATCCTTTAACTTGTAACCTATTTGTGTTTTAAAACTTAAAGAGGTTTCTTGTAGGAAACATATAATTGGATCTCTTTTTTATTCAATTTGATAATCCCTGCCATTTAATTGGCATTTAATTACTTAATGTGATTATTTATGTGGTTGGTTTTAAATTTAGTAACTTGCAGTTTTCTGTCTAATCTTTTCCTAATTCCCTTTTCTGCCTTCTCTTGGATTAGTCAATGTGATTCCATTTTAATTACTTTGTTGACTTAGCTATAATTCTTTTTGTTGGTGTTGCTGTTGTTGTTTTAGCAAGTGCTTTGTAATTTATACTATATGTTTTTAAATTACTACAATATTTGAGTAATATACCATTTTACTGTGCATGGCATATATTTTATTTATCTTTTTTATTGGTACATTGTAATCATACACCTTGATGAACTTCAGGGTGATGGAGGCATACATGCACACATCACTCATTGAGCCCTCCCCCAGTTCCCACCCCACTCTCTCTTCCTCCCCACCTTCTCATGCTCAGCACAGTGATCTGCTTTGATAAGTTTGTGTATGTACATACATTATGTCCATTCAAGTGTTTCTCTCTTCAAGTCTTCCTCTCTGTTCCCAACTACCTCAGTTAGATCCCCTCCTTCAAGCCACTAAGATTTCTCCTCCTTTGTCTAGAGTCCCCCCTGTGTCCCAAATTCTCCCTAACTTCTGCAGCATATAAGGGAGAATATCCACCCTTTCACTTTTTTTTACCTCATTTAGCATAATATTCTCCAGTTCCATCCATTTCCCTGCAAATGACATAATTTTGTTCTTCTTTATGGCTGAGTAGAATTTAATATGCTGTAAGTTCTTTTTTAAAGGACTTTAAAATTAGAGAGAAAAAAAGGAGCAGAGAATCTTTTCCAATATTCCTCGTTGCTTTGTGTATATGCACATTTCCTTCTGGTATAGTTCTCTTTTTGTCTGCAAGACTTGGGTTAACTTTCCTTGCCATGCAGGTCTGCCAGTAACAGATTATTTCATATTCATCTTGCTGAAAAAAATAATATTTATTTTACTTTCGTTTTGGAACTATCTGTTCCCTGGGTATAGAATTCCAAGTTGACAGGTTGTTTTCTTTCAGTGTTTTACAGGCATTCCACTCTCGCCTGAGACCATGCCCATGTTCATTCGAATATGATGTTCCTTACCCTGCTCCTTCTAAGATCTCTTTATCTTTGATTCCCAACAATTTCATCACAATATTTCTTAGTATAGTTTTCTTCAAGTTACCTGGTTTTGAATTCATTGAGCTTCTTGGGTTTATGGCCTTTGTTTTTCATCAAAGATGGAAAAATGGCTGTTATTTCTTCAAATATGTTTTTCTGCTCAGTCCACTTTCACAGACTCCAGTTGCACCTATATCCATACACTTGACATTGTTCCACGTCTCTTGATGGTCTGCTTTCGTTGTTTTCAGTATTTATTTCTCACCGTGTTTTACGTCCACTACTTGTTTTCCTTGTATTGCCTATTCTTCTATTATTTCTATCCAGTATGTGTGGGTTTTTCAGTCTCAGACATTGTTTTATTCATCTCTAAAAGTTTGATTTGAGCTTTTTATATCTTTGGTGTCTCTCCTTGATATTCTGATGATTTTATCTACCTTCTTGAACATATATAATGCAGTGACAATAAGTATAGAATGCCTTATCTGTGGATTCCATCATGTGTGCTATTTCTGGGTTGGTTTCCATCGACTGGCTCTTCTCTCATCACCAGTCCTATTTTTCTGCTTTATTAACTTCCCAGGATTTCATTGTTGTTTGTATGATGTTTTTGGCTGCTCCTAGTTATTATGTATTTTATTTGGTTGGGAGCTAGATGTTTGGTGTTCTTTTAAATATTCTAGAGCTTTGTTGTGAGATACAGTTAAATTCCTTAGAAACACTTTAATCCTTTCTCAATATGCTTAATAGCTTCATCAGGAAGGATCAGGGGAGCTTTTAGTCTACTGCTAATTTTATCTTATCTTTAAGGCAAAATTCTTCTGGATACACTACCTAATATGCCACCTATTATGAGAGACTGCTACTCTAATGGTGAGAACAAGAACTACTTCTAGCCCTGTCTGAGCTCTGGCTCTTGTTTTCTAATCCCTGGAGCTCTCTCTTTCTCAGCAGCTCTGTTTTCCCTGATATTATGCCCTGTAAACTCTCAAGGTATTCTCCATGCTCTGCCTTAGGACCCCCTCCCTTAGCTGTGGCTGGAAGTTCCCTCTAGACATTCAGCTGGGACAATTGTAGGGCTCACCTCATTTGTTTTCCTCTATCAGAGATTAGCGATTTGCACTGCCTGATGTTCAATGTGTGAAAACTGTTGCTTCATATATTTTGCCCAGTTCTTTAGTTATTTTAGACAGGAGGGCATATCTGATCCCAGTTACTTCACTTTACCTAGAATCCACAGATTTGAATTTTGACAGTCTTAAATAGTAGATAAGGCATTCACATTTTATCTTCAAGGCAGGCACTGGGGAGCCGTTAAAGTCTTTTTGGCTGGGGGGTATAAAATATGTATCTTAAGAAATTAACCCTGATAATCATAGGGAAGATAGTGTAAGATGGAGAGAAGCTGTGGTCACAGTAGTTATATATGGTAGATTATAAGTAGTTATTTGCTAGATAGTAGATAGAAGAATAAAATAAAATTTAACACACGAATAGTCACTAGACCATCCTGAAAAGTTAGGGGGAACTCAGAGACCAGCACTCAGGTACCAGTATGTAAATTCAGAGAACAAGACCTCACACATGTTAGCTTTCACTTACAGTGGGAAGGAAAAAACTGTTACATACCTTCATTGATTGCCTTTCCTTTGCATGAAAAAGTATGAGGAGAAAAAGTAAAGAAATGAAAGCAAATTAATGGAAATAAGCCTGAGGCTAAGATTTGTTAAACTCATAGCAGGATAAATATTCTTTTTTTTTTTTTGTGGTACCGGGGATTGGACGCAGGGGTGTTCTACCTCCGCGCTACGCCCCCGGCCCTATATTTTTATACTTTATTTTGAAACCGGGTCTCACGAAGTTGCGGAGGGCCTCACTAAGTAGAGAGAGAGAGAGACAGGGAGAGAGAGAGAGAGAGAGAGAGAGAGAGAGCGCTGAGGCTGGCCGCGAACCCGGATCCTCCGGTCTCCGCCTCCCAAAGTACTGGGATTACAAGCGTGCGTCACCACGCCCGGCTAATATTCTTTTTTTGTTTTTGATTTTTTTAACTTTTATTTTGTATGTGTGTGGTATTGGGGATTGAACCCAGGGGCATTCTACCTCTGAGTTACATCCCCAACCCTGTTTTATTTTTTTATTTTGAAACAGGGTCTTTCTAAGTTGCTGAGGCTGGCCTTGAACTTGCAATCCTACTGTCTCATCCTCTGTCTCAGTCAACATTCTCAGTGATATAATCCAAAATGGCCACACAACTTAGAGGAAGGAAGATTTATTTACTCACATTTGCCTTAGAGATTTTGGGTTCAGTCCATTGTGGACCTCAAGGCATGGAGGCGGGAAATGGAGAGAGGGAGAGTAGGCAAAGCTCTACTCTTATACCACAGAGGCTAGAAGCAGAGAGCAGGAGAACAGGGGAAGGAGGGGAACCATATAATCCCCAAGGCCACACCTCCAGGGACCCCTCCTTAGCAATCAAGCCCCACTTCCAACATTGCTACCTTGTTTCCATGAGAGATAGGGTGACATTCTAAATCCAAATCATTACAGCCTCCCATGTACTGGGATTACAAGTGTGCACCACCATACACAGAAAATGTTCTTTCCTGATAGAGATTTTTGCTTATTATTATTTTGAAGAATAAGTGCTAATTTTAAAAAGGTTGTGATCTCTTCCGATCCTGAAAACCAAAGGGGAAAAGAGTCAGAACTATGATATTTGCCAAATTCTGCCCATTTGTTACCACATGTGTCCCTACACTTGCTTTCTGGATACATGATGCTTAAGATCTCTGATAGTAAAGACAGTCTATCCATTAGCTTTTCCTTATTCAGGTCTAAACACTGTTCCCATAGACCTTAACTTAGACTGGAGAGAGACTAAAAGAAACTACATTTGTGAACAGGCCTGCAGGGACTCCCAGGGAATAAGAGGCTGATCTATTATTTATGCTTTCTACTTACATTATTTGGATTTTCAAGATGAACCCAAATACAATGGCCTCTGGGCACTCAAACACAGGAAAAGGCAATGATTTATTGACAAATAATGTTAACAGCACAAAGACAGTCTGGAACAAATATGGTATTGGGGAGTAATAACCAAACTACAGACTACTGGGGACGGTGTGTTGGGAAAACGGGAACAAGTGCAAGTTGTTTTCATTACATATACACACAGCTAGCACCATTTCAAGAACAGGGAGCCATGAGTGTGGTATAATGTGGTGAAAGAGGAGGAGATAAGACAATATCACATGTAGAATACATGTCATCTCTTTCAAATCCATTTCCTCACTGGTGTCTTACAAAGTGAGTAGGGAGGCTTTCCTAGTTGCACAGGAAAGAAAACTGAGTTTAGAGATGGTCAATGACTCATTTTAATTTTTGTCTGTTTTTGAACTCTTATACACAATTCCTTCACCTTGATGGCAAGAGCTCACACATACTATCAAAAATCCCTGTGGCTCTGCTACCAAGGCCATGCGTATCCCCTCTGTGGGATTGCTAGTGCTCCACTAGAAGCTCTTGTATTCTTTTCCAGAGACTTCAGCTATGCCCAGTTACATCCTCCCTGGACTGATCCTTCAGCATTGCTAAACGGGCTGATTTGACCCTGATCTTAGACTGTCTTTCTGACCTGTATAGATTTCTAGCCCACCCATTCCCTCAGCCCAGACTTTAATGAATGCAACCCATGGGTTCTGCATGTCCAGAAAAAGAACTCAGATACTTGAAGAGACCAGACTTAGTAGGTGAGGGAGCATGGACTTTGGAGCCAAGACTAGCCTATGTTCGTATCCTCACTCACCACTTACTAGCTATGCACCTAAGGCAGGCCACTAAACCTGTTTGAGCCTTATAGTTATCCTCTGTAAAATGAGAGTAACCTCTACCTCATGAATTATTGCTGAGTTTCTCAACATCAACACTATGGCTATTTGGGGACAATTAATTCTTTGTCATGAGAGCTGCCTATGCATTATAGCATACCTCACAGAACTCCTAGCCTCTACCTACTAGATACCAGTAGCACCACCCCCTTCTAAGTTATAACAATCAAAAATGCCTACAAACATTGCCCCAAATTCCCTGAGTGGTAAAATTTCTCCTGACTGAAAACTGAGTTATTATAAATGTTACAAATAACATACATCAAGTTCCTTGCACATATCAAGTGCCCAAGGAAAGGAAGTCATTATTATCAACATCATTGTTTCTAAAATGATGCAGCTAGGAAATGCCAGGGCTAGGTCTCAGAATCAGGTTCTCCTGCTTTACAGTCCCGGGCTTCTAAAACAGGGATAGAAATCTATTTGAGGCAGTCTGTGAAGTCAAGAATAAAGTGTTGGGCTGGGGGATTGATGAAAGAAACTTAGGACCATGATGTCAAGCAAAGCTTTAACTTTATCCTCTGGACAATGGTGTACACAGTGAGACTTAAAGCAGTAGGCGTAGGCACAAAGATGAGTTGAACCAGGAGAAGATTGTTTTATTAAACAATATGCATTTGGGTAACTTAGTTGGGGGAGAAAGAGGTATTAAGAAGGAAAGTGTGATGACTTCTACTTTGAAGAATTAGGTCTCAGAAAGTACAGGAACCTGAAAAGCTCCAGAGAGTTACACATCAGGAAGCAATGGATAGTCTCCTCAGGATGCCACAGCTGGGTGGAATGGACGCGAATTGGTTTTTAGACTTTGAGTCACTCTGTTCATGTTAAGATTCTCAGGAGAGAGTGTCTGATTTGAGCAAAACCCATCTTGTGCACACTCTGCCCAGGAGACAACTGGGTGGACCAGTTGACCAGCCATGACTCTAGTGCTAGGAAAGGGCAGTTCCCATTAGAGAGTGGGAGAGTTTGTTTTGTTTTTGTTTTTTGGTACTGGAGATTGAACCCATGGGCATTCAACCTCTGAGCCATACCCCAATCCTTTTCTATTTTTTTGTTTTGAAACTGGGTCTCGCTAAGTTGCTGAGGCTGGCTTCGAACCTGCAATCCTCTTGTCTCAGCATCCCAAGTACTGGGATTGAACCACCACACCCAGCTAGAATAGGGGAGTTCTTAGCAGAGGAAAAAGATGAAAGGCTGAATAAATAAAAGCAATAGGCATCTGAGACACAGAAAAAAATGGTTTTCCTCCACAACACATTCAGCACAACACAGAACTGAATGGGGTCACCAGCCACCTCATTAGCAGACAAGACACTCATCACTCTGAAGATGCCAAGGGTCACCCTGTATATCAGGAAACAGGGACAAAGACCATATACCTATTACACAGTATCATACCATCCTTCCACTTCAATGTCTGAAGAAGAGGGCTTCACCACTAGAAAATTAGCAAGTCAACTCCAGTGCAACTTTTTAAAATGTTTCTGTCAATATTTCAGAATTTATAAGCAAGAAACAACAGAATTTCATGATATTGATAGAATCAAAGGGTACATGGGTAAGCCTGAGTCAGAGGAAAGTAGGAAATACATCTCTGAACTTCAGTCAGGGCTAAATCTAGATGTCATGTCAAGATACCTTACTTTCCTTACTTTTCTGGATTTTGGTTTCCTATTAAAAATGGGATAATAATATAAATTCCCCAAGGTTATTGTGAATGCAACTAGCACAGTGCTGAGCAAGTAAGAGATGTCTGACTCATTTTACTCAATTAGCAGGAAAGGCATTCTAGTTAAAGAGGCAGCGTATGTGGAGGCCTAGCAGGAAGGAGAAAGTCTGATTTGCAAACTGGACTCCAGACTAAATAGTTCAGTATGACCAGACCAGCAGTCCCCAAGTTTTGGGTCTTATGATCACTTCACACTCTAAAAATTATGGTAAATTGTTTATGTGAGTTATATCCAGTGATATTTACCATGTAAGGCATTATAACTGAGAAAATTTAAAAATACTTGTTAATCATTTAAAATTACAATAAGTCCATTACATGTTCATATCAACAACACATTTTATGAAAAGCAGCTATATTTTCCAAAATGAAAGGAATTGTTTTGCAGTTAGTCTCTTTAATGTGGCTTAATAAAAGACAGCTGGATTATTATATCTGCTACTGTGTTGAATCTGTTGCAAAAGTTACATATGACACAGTGTCTGGGAAACTCTATGAGACATGGAGAGTGAAAAAGGCAACTCACATCCTAAGATTATTAAGAAAATAATTGGTTTGACTTGCAGATTTCTTGAAAGTGTGTTGGTGACCTACAGGGATCCCTAGACCACACTTTAAGAACCACTAGGCTAAAGCAAGGAACTAGAGTGAGGTCCACAAGAAGAGAGGATGCCAAAGAGATGGGGCTGGACTGGTGTTTGAAGCCCCACCAAGGATTTAGGGCTGGATTCTGAAGGCCAGTGTTTCCCAATCTGGTATTCAATGGAACATTGTTCTGAGCAATATTAGTAGAAACAGGCTGGAAGAGATGCTTCATAAACAAAATGGGAAATGGTATATACTTGGTTCCCTCTCAAGATTCACAATTCAGAGAGCCTACTCAAGATTTCTTGGAGTTTTACAATTAAAAATTAAATATGAGCCAAATGTGGTGACACATGCCTGAATCCCAGCACTTGGGAGGCTGAGACAGGAGGGTCGCTGGTTTGAGACCAGCCTCAGAAACTTAACGGGATCCTCAGCAACTCAATGAGACCCTGTTTCAAAACAAAAATATAGAAAAAGTCTGGAGGTGTAGCTTAAAGGCAGAAGGTTCTGGATTCAATCCCTAGTATCAAATGAATAAATAAATCTTTATAACCTGGTGTTTCCCCAATTTTCCTGAGCAAGGAAAATCTCATTCATTACATCTCTTTTCACTCCCCCAGATGGTGTTTTGACAGTCTACCGGGAAAGCCCTTGGTCTATGCAAGGGTAGCAGTGAAATCTCTTTCTTGCTTTTGTGTGGATGAGGGTGGAAAAGCTACAGGCAAGAGAATTATTCCATGCAGAAAATGATGATTGAATTCATATTTCTAGAAGAGTAAGGAAGAGAGAGGTTGGACTTAAAACACAATAAAGTAACCTAAATCAGCAATCTCCAAAATGGGGTGACCCGATCCTATGCAGTGCCAGAAGAAAATAGCAGGACTTCTCCTTGTTCCTTGTAGCTAATCTTTTTTAACTGCAATTTTTGTGTTTTTTAAAGTACCTAATTCATTAGAACAGTGGTCATATTAAAAATAATAGCAACTCAGATAATGTAAGCATTGGCCCAAAACAGAACAGGCACTGTTTGTGAGCTAGAACAGGGTCACCCTGATGACCAGGCCTTGATGCTTTAACTGCTACATCGTGGGAAGTCTGGGGCCCCAGAGGGCAGGGAGTGGAGCAGCCACATGGATGGGGAGAAGGGCACGGGGGCACCTTGAAACTCTAAAATGAACAACTGATAAGGCTATGCTGGTGCACAGAAGTGAATATCTGTCAGACATGTGTGTTCTTTAAAATATTCATCTGAATATAAACTATGTTCCCTGGAAAGCATGACTTTAAAAAAATAATGATTATGGGTCTTGTGCATAAAGTGTGCTGTGGAGGCCTCTCTGCAGCCTCCCTGGTGTGTTCTAGCTAGTGCAGCAGACAGCAAGGCTGTTGCATCTCTCGCCTGGGTTCCTATGCTTCTGCTGATGCCTCTGAGACCTTTCCACCTGATCCACCAGAGCACGGACCTGGCACTCAGGGGCATGGAATCTCTGGCCAAGCATCAGGGCTAGTTCTACCTCCACCCAGGAAGGTGTAGGTGAAAGTAGGAAAGAGGGCTCTGAGCACATGTATTCATCTCTGCATAGAAACAGCTCCAGGAAATGTTGTGCCCTAGGGTAGAGGAAGCTCTGGCATGTGTAAGATACACTGTGACTTCACAGGGTACAGGGAAATCCTGGGTGTGATATCACTTACAGTGATAAAGCCTGCTTTGGACTCCTGCCCAAGCTCATTAGTACCTCTGCAGTTGGGTAGGGGAAGATGTGCCCAGGTTGGTGGGGTGCTTATGAATGTGAGTGATCCCCTGGGTAAGTGGAGCAAGGAAGATGGCCCCAATGCACTCATCACTACATGGTTACAGAGGTCTGGATGAGGCAGCCACCTTCAGTCACCACTGCCTCACTCCCACCCACAGCGCAGTCACCTGCTGCTCACTAAGCAGGTCAGCGGTGAGTCAGGCAGCAAGCCATTGGGGTCCCAGAGTCAGGTTGCCTGGTAGGTCAGCATCTCAGTGCCTTTGGGAAAGAGACAACTACAAAGGGATGTGACTTATTTAAGAAGGAGGAGGTACGGAAATAGAAGACAGAATATACAACATCGCTGAGGAAAAATAAATAGATGTGAACCTTAATCTTTATAAGCTAAAATATGAGTGTTGGTGTCTAACAACATGTGGCTAAAGCATGCTTTAAACACTGTGGGATCCTGTCATTTCCCAGCTGGTAATCCCAGTCATCTGGTTCAAACTGCCCATTTCACAGGTGAAGAAAGAGCCAGAGAGGGGCTCCACTGAGGTCATGGGGAATGTTGTAGCAGTCAAGACCAGGACTTAGATTCCCTGAGAACCTGTTCAGGGTCCTGTGTCCCCAGAAAATGTTAGGGAAGGGGCCTGATGGAACTGAATTGGCCTTGGGTCTGTTGGCCTTGGAAGTTTTAACTGCTCTACTCAAGAAAGATTATGGTACCTGATGTCAGAAAAATCTTTGTCCAGAAACACAAAGATAGCACATAGGAAGACTTCTGACAGGCCTCTTGCTCATCCGTTTGTGCATGTGTAGAATGCAGAGAAGCCCTGCTTTATGTCTCTCATGAAACATTGCAGAGACGTGATGGAGGCCATAGATTCCTCTTGTGCCCTTTCTCTGTAGCCAGCCTCTTAAGCCCAAAGGAAAGCATGAAAACTTGTATTGCAATCATCTCAGCAGCCCTACTAGCTACTTTCTCCTACCCTAAAGATTTTAACCTTTTGGCCCATAAAAAATCCTCCCCCAAAATTGCTCTGCCCATGTGTGCTTACGCACGTGTGCACACACACACAACTTTTTATGACCTATGACAAAACTTCTTATTTAATGATAATTTTGTCCAAGTTTTACTCAAGTGTTTTCCAACCTCTTTGTAGGTCCTGATCTCTAATCTATTATGCTCCTGTGCGTAGTGATAACAACTGACATATAACAACTCACAAAGCAATTTGATTTTATACCTATTATGCTGCGTGGACTTAGCTTCAGTCTCCCCATTTGTTAAAACACAGAAAGAATATAATAATAATACCTACCTCAGAAAATGGTTGTTAGGGTTAAAAGAGAAATTTATAATGACTAATATTTATTTAAAATCCCTTCTGGGATATAGGCACCATGTTCAGAATTGAGGGACATGAAGTTATCTCTTTAAATAGACCATCTATGTGACATACTAAGCAAATACTCAGTAAAGTATTTGGAAAATGGTATTCAATGGACAAATCTTCGGGGGTCATATTATCACCACCACTAGTAATAATAACAAGGGCACCATAACACTGAGCCAAAGAGTTAGAGGAAGGTGATAGTTTGCAAAATAAGAAACTGATTTTCACAAAAGTTAAATCAGTTGCCAAGACCACATGTCTTTTATAAAAGAACTGGGCAGGCCGTATGTCCAGGTAAAAGGAACAGAAGAAAGGAAATGGGCAAAGGAGCTATGCTCCCAAAGAAAAGGTCATTGAGATGCCAGGTGGCCAGCGAGGAATAAACTTTACAATTCTGCCCACCTGGGCTTAGCAGGGGGTGGTTTCCAGGACCATCGTGGGAGCATCTTCTATAACCACAGAAGGCAGACTCCCTGAGCATCTGCTTGCCAGCCCTGTTAGTAAATGTGACAAGAGAAGTTAATTTCATTTGTATCCTTGAGTGACATTACTAAGCAGTCGGCTGTGCTAAGTTTAACTCTGTTTCCTTGTTGGGATGTTTCCCTTAAAACTAAATGCCTTGCTAAACAGCTTTGATGCCCATATTTTTCAAATACACAAAACAATATTTTCCTCACCAGATTCATATGACCCTGACATATTCTTTACACAAACACTGAACGCAAACTGTTCCAAATGCTCTTCTGGATGTTGGAAGTAGAAAGATCCAGAACAAGCCCTTGAAGACCTGAGTTTTGTAGAAGGACAGATCTGGAGGCCTGTTTCATACAATGGGGAAGGCTGTGACTGCTACCCTAGGATTCTGGAGGTGAACTGGGGCCATGAGTCTGTAGAGCATGGTTTTAAGTGGGGACAGGTAAGACCCAATAGCAAGGATGCCTGTGGAGCCACTAGGAGGTTCTGGCCGTTATGCAGGCTAGAGAGGACAAGTACTAAGGAGTAAGTTCTTCATTTTCCTTTTTTGAACTCTGCCATGTTTCCCCCATCACCTTCCAAAGTTGGAAAAGATAGCACCTTCTAAGAAATAGGCACTCCCCACACAAATACCCTCCCAGCAAAAAGAATAAAGTATAATGAGATAAAAAGCATTAGTTTCTGCCATCAAAGCATTCCACTCATTAATGTAATAGTTTGTTTTTTCTCTTGGAGGTTGCCATTTAATATCTAATCCATATTTCTGTTTCTTTGTGTGTGTGTGTGTGTGTGTGTGTGTGTGTGGTAGTGGGGATTGAACGCAGGGGCATTCTACATCCAAGCTACACCACCAACCCCATTTTATTTTTTTATTTTGAAACAAGATCTCTCTAGGTTGCTGAGAGTCTCACTAAGTTGCTGAGGCTGGTCTTGAACCTGCAATCCCCCTATTTCAGTCCCCAAGAACTGGGATTACAGGCATGTGCCACTAGGCCCAACTGTTTCTTACAGAGTTTTTTTTTTTTTTTTTGTGGTACTGGGGATTGAACCCCAGGGGCGTTCTACCTCCGGCCCTATTTTTTGTTCTTTATTTTGAAACCGGGTCTCATGAAGTTGCAGAGGGCCTCACTAGGTAGAGAGAGAGAGAGAGACAGGGAGACAGAGAGAGAGAGAGCTGAGGCTGGCCACGAACCCGGATCCTCCGGTCTCCGCCTCCCAAAGTACTGGGATTACAAGCGTGCGCCACCACGCCCAGCTCTTATAGATTATTTCTTTTTTTTTTTTTGCGGTACTGGAATTGAACCCAGAGGCATTCTACCTTTGAGCTATACCCAAGTCCTATTATTTTATTCTTTATTTTGAAACCATGTCTCACTAAGTTGCGGAGAGCCTCACTAAGTAGCTGAGGCTGGCCGCAAACCCAGATCCTCCGGTCTCAGCCTCCCACATATTGGGATTACAAGCATGCGCCACCACGCCCGGCTCTTATAAATTATTTCTGTTTTGAGAAGGGACGTTTGAGTGACCAAAGCATTGCATTGTGATCAGGGTCATTGATCTTGCCTGCACCATGACCTCTTATTCCATATGAGTATTCCACCATCTTGCCTGTCTTTATTGTTTTTCTTTGATTTCCTTCAGAATCCATAAAAATATAGGCAGAGTCATACTCTTTCCAGTTGCAATAAGAGGAAAGAAATACTTTTATCTCAGTGTTTCTGTGTTAACAGAAGCATAGTTATAATATAGGAGAAAGTTTGAAGTGCTGAAAAGGAAAGTGGGGAAAAGGGCCCAAACGTATTCATCATTCTTATTTGTGACTTGGATATGAATGTTGGCTTTAGGTTGAAACTTGGCAGCACAGAAGTATTTTAACAAAAGTAATTTGAAGCAATAAAAAAGGCAGTTTGCCACTTTTATATAAGTAATAGAAGTTTTTTTTAAGGCAAGTAAGAAAAAAATCAAAGCATTATTAGTTTGGGGATTTTTATTGTACTCTCTTAACTAAAAATAATAAAAAATTCCATTTTTCAAGGGTAAAATCTGCAAGACAGTTCTGAGCACAGATGGCCATGAGAAAAGCCAACAGAAAACATGTAATATGAATATGTCTGATTCCCATGTCTGGTTCATGGAGTTCATCATTGATAGTTAAAACAAAGCATGTTCGCATATGTTTTAAAAGAAGCATGTATTAAGCATTCACATTGTGTTAGGCACTTGAGGATAAGATAAAAATGAGAATAAAAGAAAACATTACTTCTGCTTTCAAAGGAGGCTAAAAGCCATATGCACAAATAATACAAGGCAGAGAAGTAAATCTGAGCAGTGCTAAGTATGGGACTCCAGGGGAAAGAGGTAGTGGCTTTGAACTCAGACAGGCTTGGGTTTAATTTCCAACTTCAAACCTGTGTAGCTTAAATAAATTATGTCCTATCTCTGAGCTTGGGGTTATACATCTATAAAATGGGAATATATGCCTTGAAGAGTTGTAAAAAATTAATAATATGCAATATATGTAAGTACCTAGTCCATTGCCTGGCTTATTGCAGGCATTTAATAACTTATTTCTTAGCCCTCTGTTGCCCTGTGACCTGAGCATAGAGCTAGTCCTGTAATGCTCACATATCAATTTCCTCTTTGCAATGATGAAACAGAAGCAAAAAATAAATAAAAAAGTTAAAAGGAGAAAGTCACTGTCCAAGGTTACATTATTGTGTAGCCAAGACATAGTAATACAGAAGACAAATAAGTAAATAAGGATCTGGGTTTTGTATTTGGACCCATGTTTGTCTTTCTGGTGTATCAAAAGGCCTCACTATATAACTAGACAAGGCCCTGCTGCCCAACATTGTAAGAAACAACCCCGAAATGCCACATTTAATAGAGAAAAATGAGATATTTGTATTCTTTTTAGTGTTTCATATTGTTTTCTAAGCTTTTGTAAAACAATGCAAATACTTTTATAAGTATTTTTACTACTTGTGAAAGTAAGTTCTTTTACTATCACATCAAATTTTATTTTGTTTACTGAAAGGATTCTTAAGGAGGCTTTTTTTCTCCCACCTAGAGAATTTAGTAGGAAAGGGCTGGTGAGAGGCTATAAAGAAATACCTGGAGCTTCCCACAGATGGCTTGAGTCTGGATTCAGGAGTGAGTGCTTACCCCACAGAGAAGAATGAACAAAGTTGGGGAGGCTGCCGAGACTCAGAGAAAGGTCCCTCCATGCCACATGCTCTAGCAATCAGCAGGCCTGGGTGATATCAGTTGAAGTTTTCCTTCTGAAATGATCATAAATAATGAATGGCATGAGGGTAACCATCAAAGGGTACTGAGTGTGATTTGCCATGAGATTCATCCATGGGTTTCCTCATGGGGACATCTGTAATGGCACCATGGTAAGGTGCTATCTAAGTGCTTTACATAGTTTGCGGTGTATATGTCAGGGACATGTGGAGTATCATGGGAGGTGGGCATTCTGGCACCTATTTTACAGCTGGGAAAACTCTAAGTAGGAATTGGAAGAGCCAGGAGTGAAAAGTCCAATTAGACAGACCTAGAATGTGAACCCCTATCCTGCCACTTTTTATCTTGTGAACTGAGCCTCACTTTCCTCATTTACAAAAAGAAAATATCGATAATCATATTGCAATATTAAAATAAACATTAGAGATGATGAATGCAGTTTCTAGCACAATACTTAGTATGAAATAGGAGAGATGCTCTACATAGGTGCATAGTAGGTGCTAAAATAAAGAGATGACAAGTGAATGAATGGGTGGATGGAAGGATGAAAGGATTTATGGATGGGTGGCCAGAAAGATGGAATGACACAGTGCAAAAGATGGCAGCTGAACATCCAAGTAGGAGACTTTTATTCTTTTATTATAGCTTCAAAGGCACTCTGAATTTAGAATAAAATAGATATGATCTATTTTGAATACGAATAAACCCAGAGACCTGCCTTAGATAATTTCTGCTAAGTTCACTCAGCAAATTTGATTATTCAGTGAACATTGAGTACCTACTCTGTGCCCAGCATGGAGGATACAGTAATAAAACAGACAAAAACTCCTCTGCCACATGAAGCTTACATTCAATTAGGAGTAGAGGGGACGGCTCAATGAAAAACACAAGTAATGTGTACACTTTGAGGAGCTCGGTCAAGGACAGGGATCTCAATCCCTCAGACTCAAAGATCACATAGACTGGACTAGAATGTAAGACTCTACATACCTATCATGGTCCATTAGCCCACCCACAGGTTCCCAGGTAGCATGATCACATACCTGCAGCCTCAGCAACACTTTCTGAACTCAATTTTGTTCCTCTTGAGATTGCACATTTAACTGTGGCATGCATGTGGCAGAGGTGGTGCCCAAGTGCAGAGGTCTCTCATTCTGCTATAGCTTGACCTCTGAGAGCTCTGAGAAGAGCTGACTGCAGGACCTTTCAACCAATGGGAAAATTGGGGTCACTCTTTGCTCTATTGTGTTACATTAGCTGTGCTGTAGTTTTATAGCTTCATGGAAGAGAGGCAGATGGAGTCCCTGACCTTGGGTGCTGACAAGCTGAAAAATAAAAAAAATCCCCCCAGGCTACATGCGGTATCTGGTATCACACCATAGTAAAGACCAGACCCTGACCAACATTCAAAAGTGATGACAGTATGTCAGCACTAATGGAAGGATTGACTCTTTTGTTAAGCACTTAATCTATACCCAGTCCTTTAGGGAAGGATAGAAACCACAAAGAAAATATGTCTGGAACCTCACATTCTACATCTGTAAAGCAGATAGACTTCAAATTCCTACCTCCTAATATCTCTTACTCTGTCCACTTCTCCCATTCGCCCACAGCCATTACTATAGATCAGGTCACCATCATCTCACTCTTGAACTGCTTCAGGAGCTGCCTGCTGGTCTACAATCTTCCTTCAATGGTTTCCACTGCTCTACAGAAAAGGTACATGCCAATTAGCACTCTTTACAAAACACTAAGACCTAACCCCTTTGAGACAGCAGCCTCACCTCTTGCCTTGCCTTTCTTTGCCCATGACACAGCCATACTGAATTCCTTATAATGCCCCCAACATATCCTATTCCCTCTGTTAGCCAGATATGTGCCTATCTTGTTCCCTCGATTTGAAACTTCCTTTCTCTTACTCTTCAGCTCACCAACTCTCACTCATCCATTCTCTCATCTTAATGTTTACATTCTCTGAGACTGGATTGGTGGTTTAAATTCTGTGGTTCCTTCCATGCATTCTCATATCATTTGACCTTCCTGGTCAGTAAGCACTAGTTGAATAAGTAGCTGAATGTATGTGAGTAAATGAATCATACTGTTTAAGGAATCAGTAACAAAGTGGTATCCTAGATCCCAGACCACTGATTTCTTTTCTCTATTCACCATAAAATTAGCGTAGCCTGACAAGTAAAGTACTTTCAGGCACATTCAATGGTAGATGTCTGGGTGGACAGATGGCATCTTTGCCCTCAGCACTTTGCTGCTGTGGGATTTTCCCTTCAGGGACCATATTACCACCTGGTGGTGTTGTCTCTGCACTTGGGTTGGTAGAGCCGGACCACTGCAGCTGATTCCTCATCCTTTCTGCTTCAATTCACATCTAGGGCGTCTAGGTAGACTTAGCTCCCTTGAGAAGATGTTTCGTCTCTTAGCTGATAGGTTAGAAAAGGCACTGGGCTGTCTGTGGCATTGCCCTGTGGATAGTAGGTGCAGAAGTCTACTGAGGTGTAGAAGTCTAAGAAGTCCTCTGCCACTATACATCCTCTAGAAACAGAATCTTGGGTTGATGTTAGAAAGACTTTAAATATTATTCAGTCTGCATCCCTATTTTATAGAGCTTGGCCTTCCTTCCTTCCATCTTTCTCTTCTTCCTTCTTTATTTCCATCATTCCATCCTCCTTTTATTTTTCCTTCCTTCCTATAACACCTCTTGTTATAAGTCAGTATATTCAGAATTTGAAGTTTAAACAGGCAGAAATAAATCAGATGCAAAGTTCCTTTTCTTATAAAATGTACAGTCCAGGCCAGGTATGGTGGTGCATACCTGTAATCCCTGTACATGGGAGGCTGAGACTATAGGATTACAGGTGTGAGGCCAGCCTCAGCAATTTAGTGAGGAGCCCAGCGACTTGGTGAGACCCTGTTTCCAAATAAATAAAATAAAATAGGTCTACGGGTGTAGTTCAGTGGTAGAATGACCCTGGGTTCAATCCCTAGCACAACACACACACACACACACACACACACACACACAACGTTCAGTCCACCTACACTTTCAGATAAATGGCCTAACAACCACAAAACTGTGCACTAGAAGGTGTGTTTGTTCATGATTTAGCCATTTCAGGACATAAGAAGCTTCTGGATTGAGGCTTGGGCACCAACTCCTGTGTCAAGACCTGAATCATGCTTGAGAATCTGCCTCATTAGTTGATAGTTTGGCACAGTAGATACCGAATAAATATTAGACAATCTCACTTGATTTAAACACTTTTTCACTTTGACCATATTTACTAGTCTTCCCTTCAAATGCCTTTTGTCTTGACCAAAAACATGAGTGTATCATCAAAACCCAAAAAGAAAAAGGAACAACATATATTGATGGCCAGATTTTTTATGCCAGTCCCTATGCTACATCCAACACCTCATTTATTCCTAGCTCAATCCTCTAAGTTGTATATACACCACCCCAATTCCAGATGAAACAACTTAAGGCCTGCTAAGGCTTGTTGACTCTCCCAATATCTCTTTTTGCCAACTCTTAAATCCTTACAACTCTGAGTTTTTATTATGTTTCATTTTTATTTTTCCTTTTAACTTTCATCAAGCCTGGACCCCAGTCCCCCCATCATCTCAGCACTCTTTTCCACAGCACCCCTCCCCTCCCCTCCTTTCCACCTACTCATTCCTGGCATATTAGTAGGACCCTTTGACATTAAGTTACAGGAACCAGGCTGAAGTTGTGTGAGCAAAAGATTGGGACTTATTATAATAAAAAGGGGTCAGGAATGCAGAGGAGGCTAAGAGGGCTGTTCAGGTTCTCTCTCTCTCTCTCTCTCTCTCTCTCTCTCTCTCTCTCTCTCTTTCTCCTCTGCCCCTCTCTGCATGGTCATTGTATTTTTCTCCCCTTGAGGACTGGCTTTCTTTGGTCTCTGGTCCACATGGAAACGCATGGTCATTTCCCGGTCCCAAATGTACCTGTTACAACGTAGCCACCTACAAAAACTAATTTTCTTGATCCAACTTCCAAATTTCTGAAAACTCTAAGCATTTGGTCCAGGAAGGGAGTATTCTTGCTCAGAGTGGTTACTAGAGGTTTATATTATGGTGGAAGGGGTGGCTTTAAGAGAAATAATTCCAAACTGGACTGAAATAAGTCTGCTATTTTCTCCTTCTTAAGTTATCCATTTCTTAAGACGTCTGCTGACAGTGAGAAGGGTGAAGCCAGACCTAGAGACCTGAAGACTGTAGTGATAGATGACAGTAATTGCCATGGGCATTGGTAGAACCCTGAGCGTAGGGGCCACATGCCACAGGGTCCATAGGTCTGATTTTGGTGCCCAACATGATGCCTGGCTATTAATGGAAATGGCCAAAGTACTTTTGAAATCCCTGCACCTCAGTGGAAAATTATCATTCATCATACCCCCTAATCTAGATGAGAAGAAAAGAATAAAAATGGAAAAAAAATGGGAGTGAAGTGTTTCACAGGTTAACTTATCAGAGGAGGCACTGGAGGGTGCTCTCTGCCAGTTAGCACATGGCTTTTGTCTTGCTGCAGGTGAGTGCTGGATAAACATTGTTAGTGTCTACGATTTTGAAAATGGCATTTGTTCTTGGAGAAGTCTTTTTAAGGCTCTTCAGGAAAAGCTTGTACAGAATCCAAGAAGCTACGTGTATTAAAATAATATGAGTTCAGTGGAAGAGCCTATCTCATATAGGCAAGTGGGAAAAGGTGAGCAATTTAATGAGCTGTATGTAATGAAAGACTATTCTCTATATAGAAATCTTTATATTCAGAAAATTCATACCCTCCCGATTGTTTCCTATAGCAATCTAGATCATTGAAATGGAAATATCATATATATGCATGCATGCACCTGGGTGGATATTTTATTGTTTGTTAAGACATTCTTGATTTATTTTATCTTTTATTATTTTTAATCACTGCATCTATTAGTAAGCCATACACTTTACTCACCTGGCCTTTATGTGCATTGTTAAATAGATGTAGATGTGTTGTTCTCTAGAGAGGGATAGTGCAAGGAAGCAATAAAAACACCCTGTAGTTTGAAATCTGGTGGGTGAATACTCCTGTTAAGTTTTAATTTATTCTCAGTCAAGTGATTTTACTTAAAATGGGAGATTGGATTCAGTGATCTCTAAAATGTGCTTATACTCTATTATCTCAAAATTTTTCTTCCAGAAAATATTTATCAGGAAAGAATAGTTTTCTAGGAAGCATATCTGAAAAAATATCCCTAATATGAGAAAACTTATCAGAGGAAAAGCACAATCTTATTGTTGTGACATTGTTAGAAGAATTAGAGAAACAGCCTAAATATTCAACATAAAAAAAGGATCATGTGAATTTATGATCTTTCCAAGACAGGCTATAGGAAGGTGATCTAAGATTATAATTTTAAAAACCATGTAAAAACATGAAACTTATTCCTGTGCTCACTCCATATTCCTGTACACTTAGATATGAATAAAGGCCAAAAGAATTATCTCAAAACATTAATACTCATTGCATTAGGGTCAACGGGACCAGGGATGACCCTGTTTTCCTTCTTATTTTTCATATTCCTGGAAGTGTAATTAGCATACTATGCAGGAAACTTAACATTAAACAAATAATGCCAACAAATTCAAATGGAAGGAACAAGAAAGAGCTACTGCCCAATGTGAAGCATTTTACTTGCTTTTTTTTCTTTTTTGGTACTGGGGATTGAACCCAAGAGCATTCTCTGAGCTGCACCTCCAGACCTATTTTATTTTTTATTTTAAAAGAGGATTTTGCTAGGTTGCTGAGAGTCTTGCTATGTTGCTGAGGCTGTCCTTGAACCTGCAATCCTCCTGTCTCAGTCTCCAGAGTACTGGGACTACAGGCATGCACCACTATGCCCAGCTCATTTGTTTTTTTTTTTTCTTTGCGGTACTGGAGATTGAACCCAGGGGCATTCTATCTCTAGGCTACACCCTCAGACCTATTTTTTATTCTTTATTTTGAAACAGGGTCTCACTAAGTAGCTGAGGCTGGCAGCGAACCCGGATGCTCCTGTCTCAGCCTCCCAAGTACTGGGATTACAAGCGTGCGCCACCATGCCTGGCTCCATTTGCTTTTAAACAGAAGAAGATTTAAGCATATACAGCATGGAGAAAAATGAGATGATATGTAATCACAGGTTAGAGCTTTGACTGTGGTCAGACTGAGAGGGAAACTTGAAGGAGACATGAGCAAAAGCACGGCAATCACGCCAAAGGTGATATCGTATGCTGGTTGCATGTGTGCTGAACACGCACAGACTTTTTATCTTATCATTATTCCCTAAACAACATAACAACTTTTTACATGCATTTACATTGTATTAGGTATCACAAGTAATCTTTTTATGTATTTTTATTGATGCATTATAATTATACATCATAGTGATACTCAAAGTGATACAAACATACGTGCACACAGCACTTGGCACACACCTGTAATCCCAGTACTAGGGAGGCTGAAACAGGAAGATGGAAAGTTCAAGGCCAGCCTTAGCAATTTAGTGAGACCCTCAGCAACTTAGCAAGACCCTGTTTCAAAATTAAAAATGAAATATGGCTAGGGTGAAGCTCAGAGGTAGAATGCCCCTGAGTTCAATCCCCAGTACCAAAACAAATGAGGAGATAAGAGATGATAGTGCCACTCTGCCTTCTGACAAATCACACTTGTAACACAAATTAACTGGATTTCATAAAAGAAGGCACAAAGGATGGTGAGGGAAGCAGAAATAATGCCACACAAGGGAAAGCTGGAGGAACTAGGGACATTCAGCTGAAAGAGGAGAAAACTCAGGGATCGAAATTCCTCTAGAGTTCCCATGAAGGAAGGGGACTAGACTGATATGTAGGGTCACATGGGAAAGAATTGTGACCAAAGACCGGTGGCTCCTAGAAGATCACTTTTAACATAAGAGATGTGTGGCCAGAGGAAGTAAGAGCCCTCATTAGAGAAGCACAGAACAAGTCTTCAGAGAGGGGGATGTTGTAGTTGAATCTGAAAGGCTGGCTAGGGGAGGACAAAGACTTCTAAACTCTCCTCCAAGCCTGAGGTTTGGTGGTCTCAAGAACTCCTGGAGAAGCAGATTGAAGGCAGTGAGTCCAACAAGAAAACCATATCAAATGACTCTGTTTTCATAGGTAACTCTCAGCGTCCTGTTTAACCTCATTATCTTCTTAACCTAGGCTCACGAAAGGCATCAATACAACTCAGAAACAATCTGCTTCCCCTGCTCTTCTTGTTTGGGCCACTGCATTCTCTGTTCACCTTTGTGGTGTGTTTGCACCCTCCCTTTACAGAGAAACCCAAGGAAAAGGTTCTGTAACCTCCATAATGAGCTCAGATGAATAGACAGATCTAGGACAAATGGATAACAGCATTTACATTTTATTTTTCCATTTATAGAAACAATGTTCCTTCATTAAAGAAAAATGTAAAGTCTAGAAAAGTAAAAAGTGAAAAAAAGTCTATAATTCAAGTACAACAGTGACCAAAGAAAGTTAACATTTCAGGGTCTTGTCTTGTTCTATTCCTCTGTAGCATACAAATTTAATTTTAGCATAAGGGAAGTCTTTCTACATTTAATATTCCAATATGTAAGAGAATTTCTTCAAGTATTAAAACTTCTCTTCAGTGAAAAGACTAAATGACCGCTAGAAAGCAAGATCACATGGTGAGGGAGGAACATCTTTAGGTGAACAAATGATCTAGATCAGGGTTTGAGAAAATTACATGTGAAGGACCAGGTTATAAATATTTTAGACTCTGTAAGTTATACCATCTCAGTTCCAGTTGCCAGCCTATGCTATTGTAGCATAAAAGCTACCAAAGACAATATGTAAACAAATGGGTATGATTGTGTATTATCAAAACATGGTGGGCCAGATTTAGCTCAGGAGATATAGTTTTCCAGTCTCTTAAACCAACTAAATGACTTAACTAAACAATAGCTTCTTGGACTCTCATAGCTTCAAAGTCCTTATCACTAAGAAAGAGATGAAGCCCTCACTCAAAACTAAGAAGAGTTCTGGCCAGCTTCAGTGGTCACCTGAGTTGAGAGTCAAGTTCAAGAAAGTCAACTCAGGTCATAGGCAAACTCAGGATTTTGGTAATTAAGCATCAGGAGCCCAAGATGGAAGACTGAAGAATGAATAGTCATGAGAAAAAAATGAGTTTAGAGAATCAAGACAAGTCATTTGTTCCCCCAGGAAGACAGAATCTGGGCAAAATGAAGAGAGAGCAAAAATTTGTAATGAGTTTCACGTGGTGCCTGGCTTGTATGTGCTTGATAAATAGTGACTAAATTATTCACTTGTTCTCTCATGCTAATTCACCCAGTCCATGGAGTTACGCATCAAACACTTATTGAGAACCTCTGATGTGTCAGGAACTCTACTAGATACTGACAACACAACAATAAATAAGATATATAACAATAGCAAACAGCAAAGACAAGATCATTTAGTAAACTGTCAGGATTTAAGCTGCTGAATGCTAAGGTGGAATAAGGTGTGTGGGAGCCTGGTGTGTGGGAGCCTGGTGTGTGGTCGGGAGCTTTGCAGGGAAGGGAATAACTGAGTGTGGGGACAGCTTGTGTGGGGGCAGGCTGGCGGGAGGTTTTGTGAGGACATGGAGGGCGTGATTCCCTAGGCGAGGGGGGCTCATACTCAAGGCCTGTGATGACTTTCCAGAGATGCCACTGAGTTCTCTTGGCTGGTGAGGCAAGGAGACTACATTCAGGTCCTGAAGAGCCTTTGAAACCCTTTATAGAATTTGCCTTGACTCTCAAAGTGGAACCCCCTCTTAAGCAAGGAAGTAATTTGATGAGATCTGAGATCTGAATTTTAGAAAGACCAAGGGAAAATGCAGTTAAGGGTTCATTGGAGGGTTTTAATCAAAACCATGTTGGTTCATTTTTGCTGAGGATAGGCCTAAACTCACCAAAAAGTATAGCTATAAAATAGATGTATGGAGTTTGGGCTGAAAAAGTAGAAGAAAGGCAACTCTACATACACTCTCCTCCTCATCTCATGCCCAAGCCTGTTTTCCAATATAGTCCTATCAGAATGGGGCAAACTGTATTCTTTCTTTTATTGGTGTGTTGTAATTATACATCATAGTGAGATTCAGAGTGATAGAAACATACATGCACACAGCTTTCATTGTATATTTCCCTCCAGTTCCCTCCCTACTACCTCCTTCTCCCCATCGATAATAAAAGGGAGATCTGATGATGGAAACAATTCAAATAATCTTTTGTTCATATATGAATTTATCTATATCAATATCAATGCAAACTGTATTCTTGCTTATTAATATTTCCACTTCTCCAGAAGTGATTACACTCTTTCTCTTCACAGAGCACTCTTTGATTGAGCTTGGATTTGTCCTGGGTCCGTCTACACAGATCCCTGGTTATACTGGTGAGTGATACGGTTCTTTTCTTCCTATTTGTCACTTTTGGTTATGAGCCAAGTTAGGAGGGGAACTTGCCTTGGTTAGTTTTCTTTCATTTTGTATTTATGACTCTCAAACCTACCCTCAAGGTCTTCAGAGTTCTGTCTACACCTATACCTACTATACTACTCTAGGTTTACCGTTTCTCATAAGAAAATGGCAACAAATTGAGTTTACAGATCCTTGATGGCATTTGTTCATGATTCTAGAATCAGAACAGGTTCTAACTGTTCTAACTCTGCCCAGCAATGTGGTCAGGCAGTATTAATGGGTAGAAAAGAGAAATGAGGTTGAGCTCTTAACTGGCTACAGCTCTGTGTTCGCTATATTTGAATCCATTGCTGCCTGGGTTTGACTGAAATTCGGCTGCTGTAATCAACTGAGACTTAGGTATTGGTTTAAAAAGTATGCTCCTAAGTTATGTTTTTAACTAGTGTAAGTACCAAGCTGGGCTGCAGTTCGTTACTTGAGGATTCTGTTGCGGAGGCGTCCTCAGGCCAAATTTAGGTTAATTTAACCACATCTTTAGAGGTATACCACCACCCAGGCCACTGTTACATATATAAAGAATTGTGCAAAGCCAAATGTTCACTAAGCATACATAAAATTTAAATTCTAGAGAATTTTATGTTCAAAGGAATCCTCTTACAAAGTGTCAAACGTATCTGAATGTGTCAAATGTATCAGATGAAAAACATTCTTTTTTTTCATTTTATTCAAATGTGATCATTTATTCACACTGGAAGTATACCTTATGTTCAATAATAAAACTTTGCTACTGTAACTGCTTTGGTTTGATGTGTTGTTGAAATGTTGTTGACAAGAGTTTGCCCGAGATTGAAAAAAAAAATTAAAGGGTAGACGCTAAAATGAGATCTTTTAAAACTTGTGAATGCATTTCTGACTCTCACATAAGCTACGTTCTCATGGAAGAATGGGACACACTTCCAGAACTGTTACCTACTCTGGCACCTTCTTCAGAGCATGCATTGTTATTGTTGAATGAATATTGTTTTATATATATATATATTTTTGTATGGGAAGATTGACTTTGGGTTGTGTCTATTGAGAGACACAGTACATAGAGGTGTGTGATAAGAAACTTGTGCTTTGTTTCCAAAAAGAAAAGAGTTCGTTTTGGAGACTGCGTTGTTTCTGGTTTTTAGTATAAAATATTTCTTGATGCATAAATGCAGATTGGGAATAATAAATGTACTCAAAAGGCACAGTTAACACATTTTTTCATAGTCACACATTTTGCCTCTACTACTAGCAATAATTTGGGGAAAAAAGAAACAAGTTTGAAAAATAGAATTCGCTTTACAGTAATTGGTTTCTCTTGTGCAGTTTCTTTCCCCGTATTAGCACCGTTGTCGATGTTTCAGTGCCTCTTTATGCACTCTGGGAGCAGTAGTGTTTGAATTTTCTGGGGCGGCTGTGATTATCTCTCCTGTTGTTCCCATTGTTATATGTGGAGTCATAGACCTTGTGCTTTGATTTTCGGTTCAGAAGGTAAAGTCAATATATACCTTCTACCAACCTCCTCACATACTTCTCCATGCGTTCCTGCTCTCCCATCAGCATGCATCACAAATGCCTTACTATTTTTACTTTTGGTTCTAAGCCAATTCCATTTCTATTTCCCCCCATCCAAGTACAATGTAATCACTTTGGGATTGTTGGCACATTGTTGAAAACATTGCTATACTCAAGATCTTTTCATTTTTTAACATTACCAAAAAGCAAAATCAGAATTTCAATTACATTTGAAAAACATATTGTAAACATCTTAAAAACCCCAAATGCCATCTGAAAGAAGTTGTGAGGAGCACCTCAGGTGTGTTTCTCAGCACACCTGCAGAAAATTATTTACATCTTTACCATATTGTTTAACCTGGTTGGATTGCTAACATTAACACAGAACAGAGCATCCAATGTTTCAGTACAGTTATTTATGTAACAGGGAAATAATATGTTAACCTCATTTGAAATCAGTTTTCCCTTTATGGCGAGTGGGATAGAATGATTTATCTTGCTGTCTCAACAAAAATACTTCTACAAATATTCTATAAAATAATAGAAAGGTAATAGGATTAGTACCACACAAGTGATTATCCTTTTAGGTAATGTGTTTTGTTCTTTTTTCCCAATGTTTTGAGTGGTCTGGTGAATTCTAACTTGTCCAGGTGAGACTCCTAAAATTGAAAAGAAGTCATCTAAGAAGCATAATTAATGAATCCTTTATTTCACGTTGAAGCTAAAGTTTACTAATTCAGGATTAAAGAAAAAATATCATTTCTCAACTGGCATTTGCTTTTAATATTAAATATTCTTATAACCACTTGATAATTTACACTTTGTTCATTTTAAATTTTCTGTATTGATGTGACATTAGTGCTGTACAAATTCCTACTATATATCATTTTGTATTGGTGCTGCTGTCATATATAGAGAGATGTATGCCAGTATCAGAGGTACAAATCTTTCTCAGAGCTAAATCTGGTTCTTGGTCATTTAACTAGTTTGAACCAGAAACCTGGTTTTCTTTCTTCAGTTCTAGAAATTAGAAGGTTTCAAATATTACTCTTCCCCATCATGGGAGGCAAACTGGATTGATCATTTGATGTCAGAGCCTCCAGGTTCAGAGTTAAGGCTGTTGTGGACCTGGCAAGTATCTCACTTCCTTAACTTAGAGACAGAATAAGTTATAAAATGTATTGTTAATTCACTAATGGTATTGGCAGGAAAATTATTGACAGGGGGAAGGGGAGGATATAAATGTGCAAATTAACTTTTAAAAACCTACTCGCCAGCATTAATTTATCCACACCTATGTAAGCCACTTATTTTAAGTATCACCATCAAAATTTCAGGTTCATCTTTTTAACATTCAGGACTCTTCTGAATCCCTTTTGACCTTCAGCAGTCATGCATTGTGTCACTGGATGAACCTCGTCTTCCTCCCTGTCCTCTTTAACACCTTCATAAGTGAGAGTGTGATTTCGAGGCACATAGTCTGCGCGATCACAGTTTGGTCTATGTTAACTACATGGATTAAACTCATAGTTCTTCTTTGCTTTTGCTTTCATTGAACTAATTATCTCTAGAGATCAAACAATTTCTGTTAAAGAGTCAGCCTTAGCTAACAGACCATGGGCACCTATGTTGTAGTTCTGGAAGCATGGCCTACCAACATCTATCTCTGTTAGACTGGAAGGTTCTGGGTACCACTGGAGGGCATTTGGTGGCTTCCAATGCATTTAATCACACTGCTTGGAACATGCAGGTCTTCCTCTGCGGGTATTAACTTTTTTTGCTATAGTGTGACATCATAGTACATTCTTTCCAAGGACATTTCAAGCAATTATTCTATAGCTAAATTCAGTGTAAAATCCAACCACATATGGTGATACCAGTGCAAATATTTCATCTAGTCATTGGTCTGAACAGAACTGCCTTCTACATATTGCCAAGTTCATACATGCACAGGCAGGAACAACCCTAACAAATTATTCCTTTTCCATGGAGCGAGAGGGTTCTTCCTGACATCCCTTGTAATACACATTAGTATTTCAGAATCATTAAAATGTGAAAAGTGCTCCTTTTAGAGTTAAGGAAATATAGAGAGCAATTAACATTTCAAAGGACAAGTATCTTCTGTATAAATTCATAAAAAGGACTGAAGCTGTGAACATCCTCTCTAGTACCTGTGAGGCTATTATGTGCCGTCTTCCTCACTTTTGTTTGCATCCTCATCTGTCCCTGTATTTTCTTTCTCCCTCTTCCCGCCCTCTCCTGAAGAGTCGCATGTAGATGCCTTTCTCCCTCTGTTTATCTGCTTATCTTTCTCTATAGAAGAGAACACACTTGTTACTGTTTGATCATTTTTACTACAAACTGCAGTATGACACTCTGAGGTGGGAGTACCTATCTACTGAAGGTCTATAACTAGGGTGACTGTGCATGCAATCCAGGGCAGTCCCTGTCCTGTTAGCTCTCAAAAGTCTCCTTGATAGGAAAATCCTATGGATAGAGGGCTCCCACCAGATCACAGAATGCCTCCAGCTAGTGCTTATAAAGTCCTTATGTCCATCAACACAGGGAGCCAAAGACTGTGGAAGTGTCACTTTCCTCATGTCTGAAAGAAAGAGGAAAAAAAACCAACTGAATATGAGTTCAGTATGAGGAAATCAAAGATGAGGTTTGGGGGACCTCAGTTGGCAAGGAGACAAGGATTCTTGCAGACAGACCTATGAGACAGGAAATAAATCAGGGGAGATGCAAGGAGCCAGACCTTTAATGAAGATGCAGGGCAGCAGGCAGGGAGGCTCTGGCTGTGCACCAGCTCTTGGGGGAAAAACTTAGCTCTCATAGGGCCAGAAATCTGACTTTCATGAGTATCACGGTGGCTCTGGGGCCTCTCTGGGTTTCTCCTCTTTCTTTTCCTCTGAGTTTTTCCTTAGTATTTGGCAATGCTATTTCGAGCAATGTCAAGATCTCCACTATGCAACTACACAAAGGCTTTTCTCTACCTGAGGCTAGATTTTTAAAAGGAAAACATCATGTTCTTAGAAAATGGGATCACCCTGGGAACATCAGGGATCCCAGACTAAAGGGAAAGTAAGAGTCTTCAAGACAAAGTCCCAGGCTTCGAGAGACAGCAAAACCATGGTGGATTCTGTGTGTGTGTGAAACAAGGAGACTCTCCCCAGCTGTACCTTCTCTCCATTTGCTTTCTCTTCTTCTCCCTTGAACATTTTCTTTATTTTGTCTTCTAGGCCAGTTCCTGCAGGTCCTCTCTCAATCATTAGCTATAACACATCCTGGATACAATTTGATGACACACACCCTTACCTCTTAGCTTTAAAGAAGAGCAAAGTGAATATTTTCAAACTATCTCTAAACAAAATAAGAGGAAAATTTATGTTGGTTTTTGAACCAAAGTATTCTTTACTTATTTTAATTCATATGTCATTAGCTCTTTAGGTGAAAAGTGGCTTTTGTTCCAATGTACAAGCATTTAATGATCTTTTATTCTCACTCTCGTCATTTGGTTATGATCTCTAAGCATGAGACTTGAAAACCATGCTCCTTACAGAGAAAGAGTCCAAGGAAGCATATGGATTCTGAGGTGTGCTCTGCGTATCATGGAGAGGGTTCGGTCAGCTAGGCAGCAGTGTGTTCTAGAGACCATTCAACCAGGGTGTCTACTGGCCAGGTGCCTCTGGGCCCTGGTGGTTCAATGATAAAAATGACTACGCAGAACTCAAAGACAAAACCCTAAGATCTATAAGCAGGTGTAGAGGATGGAGAGAGATGGCTTCGAAGTCCAGCTTTATCTTTTGCTAGTGTAATTTTGCTTTGACACTCAGTTTCACTAGTCAGATGAATGTGGCTACTCACAGAGAAGTGAAATGATTTATTTGAATTAGTTTTGCATATTATGAAAGGTAGGGATTGATTGTCATGCTTTCTTGCTTTCTTGGGTTTGAAGCAAATATTCATTTATTTTAGCATACTTGTTCAATATAATTTTCTTTTTGGTTAATAGCAAAATAACAGAAAATAACAAGTGTTGGTGAAGATGTGGAAAATTCGAACCCTTGCACACTATCAGTGGGAATGTAAAATAGTATAGCCACTGTGGAAAACAGTATGGAAGTTCCTCAAAAAATTAAAATAGAATTATCATGTGATCCAAGATTCCACTTCTGAGTGTATACTTAAAAGAATGAAAAGCAGGGTCTCACTGAGGTATTTGTGACTGTGTTCATAAGCAGCATTATTCACGTTAGATAAAATGGGGAATCAATTCAAGGGTCAAACAGTAGGTGAATGAATAAGCAAAATGTGGTGCGTATACACAATGAAATAGTACTCTGCCTATAAAGGAAGGAAATTCTGACATATATTACAACATGGATGGAGCTTGATGGCATTATGCTAAGAGGAATAAGCCAATCACAAAAAGATAAATACTGTAGGAGTCCACCTATATGAGGTACTTGAAGAAGTCAGAATCTCATAGGGAAGAAAGTAGAACAGTGGTTTGTTGGGGAACAGGGGAAAAGGGGAAATGGAAAGGTATGGTTTAATGGGTATAGAGTTTTAGTTTTACAAGATGAAGATAATTATGAAGGTGGATGGTGGTAATGGTTGCCCAACCATATGAATATACATTATACCTTTGAACTATTACTTAAAAATCATTGATAGTAAATTTTATGTTAACATGTATTTTGCCACTATAGCAAAAAATTGGGAAAATATTACCCATTGGATTGATTTGATGTCTTTCTTGAAAAAATTACTCTATAAATGGGGTTCTATTACTATTTATTCTGTATCATTGATCTCCTTGATCTTTATGTCAAGAACACACTATCTTGACTACTAATAGCTTTCTAGTAAATTTTGAAATTGAACAATTATCCCTCCAACTATTGAACAATTGAATCATTATATCTCTAATTATTGAACAGTTATTCATCCAACTTCACTAATTCAAGTTTTCCTTAGATATTCTTATGTTTCCACATATATTTTAGAATAGCTCATCAATTAAAAAAGTGCCTCCTGGGATTTTTTTAGGATGTGGTAAATCTGCAGATCAATTTAAAATGAGTTGCTTTTGTAAGAAATTGAACATGGTATATGGAACATGGTCCATTTATTTAGTTCTATTTTAATTTCTCTCAGCAATGTTTTATAGTTTTCAGTATAGAGGTTTTCCACATTTTTGTTAAATTTATTCAAAGTATTTTATGTTTTATAACACTTTTGTAAATGAAGTCTTTTACATACTTACTGCTAGAATATAGAACTACAAATGATTTTTGTGTATTAACATTGTACCCTACTATTTTACTTAACTTACTTATTAAGTCTAAAATATGAATTGTAGTTGCCTTTGGATTTTCTGCGTAAATGACTATTAACTGCAAATAGAAACAGTTTTACTTCATTCTGGTAGTTTTTCCTTCTTTTTGCTTCTTTTTCTTAATTCCAACCTTAGGAGTAAATTGTTCACTATTTTACCATTAGGTATAATGTTTGTTGTAAAGTTTCTGGAGGAGTCCTTAATCAAGTTATAGAAATTCTCATATATTCCTATGTTTTGTCATGAATGGGTATTGAATTTTGAAAATTCTCTTTCTGTATTTATTAAAATTATCATACAATCTTTCTTCTGCATTATGTTAATATAACATTAATTGATTTTTGAATGTTAAAACAACCACCATGGTTGGCAGGAATAAAACCTACTTGGTCATTGTTATAGAATGTCCCTAAAGAGCTCATTTATTAATATTCAGGGTTGATATAGTTAAGTCAAGAGAGCTATAATCTCAGCAGTAGATAAACCCATTGTAATGGTTTTATCTAGGTGGTAGCCCAGGCCAGTAGGGTGTGGCTGGAGAAGGTGGGTCCCTGGGGCTGCAGCCTTGGGGATTATTTATGTATGGCTCCTCTCCCCTTGCTCTCTCTCTCTCTCCCTTGCTTCCAGCCACCATGATGTGAAAGCGAAGCCTTGTGCTCTCCCTTTCTCTGCTTCCCACCACCATGCCCTGAGATACATGGTCCTCAGCCTCACATGGACTGAACCTCCAAACAGTGAGCTAATAAATCTTCCTTCCTCTAAATTATGTG
>PVJS01003204.1:36668-77527 GCA_004027185.1 Glis glis
CTACCACCGCGCTACACCCCCAGCCCTATTTTTTATACTTTATTTTGAAACCAGGTCTCACGAAGTTGTTGAGGGCCTAAGTAGAGAGAGAGAGACAGGGAGAGAGAGAGAGAGAGAGAGAGAGAGAGAGAGCGAGCTGAGGCTGGCCACGAACCCAGATCCTCCAGTCTCCGCCTCCCAAAGTACTGGGATTACAAGCGTGCGCCACCACGCCCGGCTAGTTTTTAAAAAAATGTTTTGTCAGGCCTGGTGTTATGGTTATGCTTGTTTTGTAAAACAAGTTGGCAAGTTTTTTATTCTGTATTTTCTGAAATAATCTATGTAAGATTGGTTTAATCACTTCCTTTAATTTAATGTCTGGTAGGATTTTATTTCTTCCTTTGGTAGGAGATAGAATTCACGAGTAAAATCTTCTAGGCTGGGAGTTTTTCTTGTGGGAGGATTTGATAATGATCCAATTTATTATTAGATATAGGGATACTCCTATTTTCTGTTTTTTTTTTCTTGTGTCAGTTTTGGTATGTTGTATTTTTCTTGGAATTTGTTGAATTCTTAAGTTGCTGAATATGCAGCATGAAATTATTCATGATATATTCTGTGTCTGTGTGGTTTTTTTTTGTGTGTGTGTGTATGTATGTGTGTGTTGCTAGGAATTGAACCCAGGGGCATTCTACCTCTGCGCAATACCCTCAGGCCCTATTTTTATTTAGAAATAGGGTCTCGCTATGTTGCTAAGAGCCTTGCTAAATTGCAGAAGCTGGCTTGGAACCTGTGATCCTCCTGTCTCGGTTTCCCAAGTACTGGTATTATAGGCATATGCCACCATGCCCAGCCATAATATTCTTTTAATATCCTTTTAGTGTTTGTAGAATCTGTAGCAATACTCCTTGTTTCATGCCAGATATCAGTAATTTGTGTTTGCTCACTTTTCCTTGATCAGTCTAACTAGAATTTTACTAAGTTTTTCAGTCTTTTCAAAGAGCCAACTTTAAGCTTTGCTCATTTTCTTTATTATTTGCCAATAATCAAATTCCTTTATTTCTAAAATTATTTTGTTGCCTTTATCTACTAACTTTGCTATTCTTTTGGGAATTTCTTTTTATTTTTTATACTTTTATTGGTGCATTATAATTATACATTATAGTGAGGTTCACAGTGATACAAACATGCAGGCTCACAGCACGTGGTTTGTTTCTCTCCGCATCCCACCTCGCTCCCTCCTCCTCCCTCCCTGTACATGTTAGTGTGATCAGTAGGGAAACCTTCATATATGGACATAGCATTATATGGTCTGTAAAACCAAATGTCCTTACTATTTTAACCTTTCTTCTTATTTAATGTAAATATTTAAAGCAATAATTCCCTATAAACACTGTTTTAGTTCATCCTATGAATTCGATACATTCTACTTTTATTAGCATTCAAATCAAATGTTTTCTAATTTCTTATGATTTTTACTTTGATCCATGTATTATTTAGAAGTTTGTTATTAATTAATATTTGAGATATTCCAAAATATTTTATTGTTGTTGACTTCAATTTAATTCTATTGAGGTCAGAGATGATACTCTATGCATTTTTAATCATTTTTAATTTAACTTTTTAAATTTGTGGCTCAAAACGTGGTCTATCTTGATGAACAGGTGCACTTGAAAAGAACAAGTGTTTTGTAGTGAGAGTGCAATTTCCCATAAATATCAATTAGTTCAAGATGTTTGATAGTGTTGTTCAGAACATTTGTATCTTGACTTTTTTTCCCTTAGTTGCTGAGAGAAGGGTGTTAAAGTCTCTGACTATGACTAGAGTCATCTATTTTTCCCTTTAATTTTGTCAGTTCTATCTTCTTGATGAGTATAATTTTTTTGTCATTATAAAAGGAAGTTCTTTGTCTTGAGTTCTGTGTCCATCAGGGTCTAGAAACTACACAGAATTTGAACATACCGAATTATTCATTATGTAACAGGGGATTAATTATTAAGGGGTGAAGAGAACTCTAGAAACACAAGAACAGCAGACCAAAGGGCGGCCACTCCTCTGGGCTGCGGGATAGTAACCAGGAAAAACACATTGTAAAGGGGGCCCTATGTGTGAGGGAGGCGAAGGCCTTGGAGGGAAGAGTATGACTTGGCACACTCGGTGGCAGAGAAGTTCGTGAAGGTGCCACAAACAGGAGCTGACATTCAGGAAGCAGCACCCTTGGGTACTGATGACATCACTAGGTGACCACCTAGTCTCTGGGACTCACTGGAAAGCCACCTTCCAGGTACCAGCTGAACTCTCGAGAAGGTACTGCTGACATCGGGACGTCAGCTGGGGTGCTGATGCAGACCTGCTAGGAAGCTGCTCCTGAGCATGCCACCGAAAGTCAGTGGGGAATGAGCACCAGTAGATGTCCTGCACACACACAGCTGGTCACCCCATGCCAGGCAAGAATGGAGAGCTCACCAAACAGGAGAGCACTTCCCTCCTGCAGTGTCCGGGCAGCGCCCTCTACTGACAGAATTTAGCGAAGGTGACAATGGTGAAGTGCTTGAGGGCCCACCCCCCAGGACCACACAGTGGCTGGCTCTCTGGATTTGGATTTGGAGCCAGAAGAGAATAAAATTGATAACCGGCAAAGGGGCCATTTTTTATGCTAAATCAGCCAATCTAGATGTTTATGTCTTACTATACATGGTTTATGGGTTTTTTTATTCACTTAGCCACTTCTTTAGACAGCATATATAGTTGTTTTGGTTCTTGTGTTCGTTTCGCCCATTCTGTCAGTTTCTGATTGTTAATTGAAATGTTTTGTCCATTCACATTTATTGTAATTATCGATATGGTTGGTTTTAGGCCTACTAGTTAATTATTTGTTCCCTGTTTGTCCCCCCTGTTTGAACTTCTTTATTTATGTCTTCTTCACAGCCTACCCTGGGATTTTGTAAACATTTTTTTAATTAAACTTCACTTTATCTCTTTGCCTTTTTATTCTCTCTCTTTGCATTATTTTCTCAGTGGGCATGGGTGACTTCTCTAAGGATTACCATATATAACCTTAATTTTTCTCTCTACTTAGGACTAACCTTATAACACCTGTCCTAAAATGTAGAAACCTTGCAACCCCAAAGGTTTATTTACCACTCTTCATATTCCTTTATGTTGTAGTTGCAATGTTACAACTACATATAGTATTTCCCCCATAGTATGGTATCATAAATTTTGCTTTATTTTCAGTGAATTAAGAGAAAATTTGAATCTCTTATATTTACCCAGATATTTACAATTTTCAATGCCTCCTATTTCTTCCTAAAGACTCATGTTTGCATTTTCTTTCAGCCCAAAGCACTTCCCTTTATTATTTCATGTAATACAAATATTCTGACAATAAATTTTCTTAGTTTTCTTTATCTTCAGTATCTTTATTTCATCCTTATTCTTAAAAGAAAATATCATTGAATATTCTTGCTTTATTTTTCACCACTTTAAATATACATGCACCACTCTCTGCACTCTGTAGTTACTGATGAGAACTCAGCAAGATTTTGGATTTGTATTGCTCTTATAATGTGTCACTTTTCTCTAGATGGTTTAAAGGTTTCTCTTAATTACTGGTTTTTAGCAATTTGGCCATAATTACCCTAGATGTGATTTTTTTATATGTATCTTGCTTGTAGTTCTCTGAATTCTTGAGCCTAAACATTTATGTTAACCCCAAAGTTTAGGAATTTTTGCCAACACAACTTTAAATAATTTTAGCCCCATTTCCCTCCTCCCATATCCATAAACAAGAGCTTTTGTTATTACCCTGTAGTCCCTTGAGTCTTATTCCATTGTTTCAATATTACTTATCTCTATTCTTCAGTTCATGTAATATCTACAGACTCTGTCTTCTCTCATCTCATTCTGCTATTAGGACTATCCAATGAATTTTTATCTCAAATATTATATACTTTCAGCTTTTAGTTTCCATTTTGATCATTTTTCTTTCTTTTTTGAGGTTTTGTGCCTTTTATTCACCACAAGCATATTTTCTGTTTCTTCAGTACACTCTAAGTTATAATCACTGTTTTAAAGTCCTTGTCTGCTAATTCCAAAACCTGGATGATTTTATGGTCCTTCTCAGTTGATTATCTTTTCTCCTACAACTAGGTCACAGTTTCCTGGTTCTTGGTACATATAGCAATTTTGAATTATATGCTGAACATTGTGAATATGATGTTGAGGATCCTCTAGATTCTGTTAGCATCCTGAAGAAACTGATGCTCTTGTTTTAGCAGGCAGTTACTTTCATATATCTGTCAGGGTTCTCCAGCAGAGAACCAGTAGGATATATAGAGGAAATATATATTATACATGAATATATAAATATGTTTTATATATGAAATATATTTATATGATATATATGACATATGCAAAGAGAGGTAGATATATATATATATACATACAATGTAATAGAGATGTGTTTTAAGAAATTGACCTATGATTGTAGGACTGTCACCTCTGAAATCAATAGGGCATGCCAGAGGCTGTAATCTCAATTAGGACTCGATATGTCAGACTTTAGGGAGAATTTCCTCTTCTCCAAGAAACCTGTTTTTATTCTTAAGTCCTTCAACTGATTGGATGAGGCCTCCCCCACCTCCCATTATCAATGGTAATGTCCTTTAAGGTCGACCCATTAAAGATGTTAACCATATCTACAAAATACCTTCACAGGTTTGATTAAATAACTGCAGACTTCCGGGAGTGGTGACACATGCTTGTAATCCCAGTACTTGGGAGGCTGAGACCAGAGGATCCGGGTTAACGTCCAGCCTCAGCTAATTAGTGAGGCCCTCCGCAACTTAGTGAGAACCTGTTTCAAAATAAAGAATAAAAAAATAGGGCCAGGGGTGTAGCTCAGAGGTAGAATGCCCCTGGGTTCAATCCCCAGTACCACAAAAAAAAAAAAACTGCAGACTGAGGTTAGCCATAAGTACACCTAAGTCTAATAATCATAGGCAGTTAGACTCATGCTTCAGTCTTTCACGCTGGCCGTAGGTATGTGCTCTTCAAACCTAAGGAGTGAGCCATTTTCAGTCTGCTCTACACATGCAGGAATAGGTCAAAGACTTGGGAAGAGTTTATAAACAGAATCTGGCTCTGTCTATTTCTCAGGATTTCTTTCTCACTTTTCTGTGACTGTGGCTGCCCTAAGCTCTGTTATTTGGTTCTGTAGGATGGAAAGACTATGGGTTTGTATCATAAGTTTATGTACTGTGTGTAACACCAGTTTGGCCAGTCCTCAGGTTCAAAGCTGTAAAAGTGAACAATATACAGTGCTAATCTCTACTGAACTTTTATTTCCCTCCAGAATCTGCCTACTTTTTTGGTCACTGTGTAGTACCTTCAGGTAATTGCTTTATTTGGCAATTTTTTGTTTGGTTTTTGGTCCACAGTTTACAGGGTAAGCCCTGGAATGGTAGGACCTGGTAGGAGTTTGCCTGGCAATACTGAAAGAAACCTCGCCTGCATTGTGAGTAGACAATGGGACAAGGAAAGAGCGTGGCACATATCTGGCATATAGTAAGGGATCAGTAACTGGTAGCTCTTTTAGCTATAGGAGAATAGCTGGCAGAGAGGTTATTCTGGTTTACCATTTGTCTCAGCCAAACTCTAGGTGGTTCTGGGGCCACAGGGAACAGCGAGTCTAGATCCCTAAGATGGTCCCTCCAGAGCATGGTGAGGAGTCCAGACCACAGCCAAAGTTGTTTTACAGGGCTGTCCAGCTTCTTCTGTGAACTAGTGCTAACTGGGAAACTGAGGCAGCCATCCAAATGTAATGATGAGACTAATCTAGAAAATTTTCCAAAAGCAGTCAGAGAAGACAGGCTTGGCAGGCACTCCAGCCAGATTGCAGCCCCTAGAATAATGTAAGCCTTCACAGGGCAGGGATTTTGTCTGTTTTGTGAATGCTGTCATCCCAGGCTCCAGTTTTGTCTGTTTTGTAAATGCTGTAATCCCAGAGTCCAGTCTGGTGCTTGGCCCATAGCAGGTACCCCATAGACATCAGCCTAATGAATGGATGAATGTTCAGACAGCCAGACTTGTTCAAATGCCTGCGAATGATGAGTTGGAAAATGCTTCTCTGAATGGAAATTTGCTCCGAGAAGGAGAGGGGTGTGCCTTCGTAGGACGAGTCCCCAGCAGCAGCAAGTGCAAAGGCTACAGAGGGCTCTTCTCCAAGGAGCCTGCCTCCACCAGCTCAGTCAAGGGACATGTCTTCTGTCACAGCCCAGCCCAGGCCTGGAAGGCATTTAGACTATACCAGTGCGCAACCCCTATTTGAGGTTTCATCCACATCTTGAAGCAGTTTTTAATCATTTGGGGTTTGGCACCACCAAAACATGGGCTTTGCCAAACCCTCACTTTCTTTCATGTTTTATCCCTCACACCCGCAAAGACCATCATGAGCTTGTTGATTCTACTCCATTTTCACTTATGTCATCAAACGTTCACTTTAAACATATCACTGGCGATCGGAGTCGGCTCATCTGGGTTGTTCTCCCTGCCACTGCCGGGCTCCCCAGCACGCTCACATCCCCTCCCATGGCCCAGCTGCAGTGTCTCTTGCCAGCAGCATCACCCATTTTCAAAAAGTGTCTAATTTTTTAAAAAAATATATGCTCGTTGTAAGAAATTGGGGAGACCAAGATAAAAATAGATGAATCTAAGAAAAGTCCCATCCCCCAGAGATAAGCACAGGAGGCATGAATCCTTCCTGTCCATGATTCTTCTCTGCCAAGATGGTTTTATGCAGTTGAAATCATGGTATCAGTTTTGTATCTACTACTCTTCTTAATATAAACAGGAATTCTGTGTTATTGCATATTATTCTTTTATACAGTTATAATGCCTATAATTATCTATTCTGCCAGGAAGAATATTCACTGAATCCTGCTGTACTGAGCATCCCAGGTGTCTGGTAGTGAAGCAAACCTCCTGCCCTCACAGAGCTTCCTCTGTGAGCAGGAGACACACATGAGTTGTAAGTGCAGCAAAAGAAATTACGTCCGGGTGAGAGGCCAGCGTGCTCTTTGAGGGAAAGCCTGACTGAGGAGGGGATAGTTTGCACACAGTCCTGATTAAAGTGAGGCTCTGTAATACTTCATAAAATAGCAAGCTGGACACGGTGGCATACACTTGTAATCCTAGTACTTGGGAGGCTGAGACAGGAGGATCACAGGTTTGAGGACAGCCTCAGCAATTTAGTGAGGCTCTCAGCAACCTAGTGAAACCCTGTTTCCAAATAAGAAATAAAATAGATCTGGAGGTATAGCTTGGAGGTAGAATGCCTCTGGGTTCAATTCCCAGTACCACAAAAAATAAAATAAAATAGTGAACAATAATTCACATACCCACATACCTGCTATCAAACACTTTGCTCGCTTAAGTATTTTACCATTAAAATATGACTACTGAGCACAGCAAGGTCACCAGCATTTTGTGCTGAGTGTTACTCACAGAAACCAAAGCTTCTAGAAGAAAGTAAACTAAATGGTGGAGTAAAGGAAGGAGGAAAGAAGAGAGAAAATCAAAAGGGAAGAATACAGAGAGGAGAAAAGAGGGGAGGAGATGATGTATGTGCATATGTGTGTGTATACATGTATGTGTGTGTAAGAGAGAGAGACAGGATGGTACCTGTGTCCATGACTAACACCTGGTAAGAGAATGGGTAAAAAGTACTTTCATGAAAGAAGAGAAGTATCAGCAGAAGTTTCTATTTTATTGACTAAATCAGGACTACCTCTAAAGGAATGAGATTTTTTTATAGTAACCTGGTATCTATTGAGTGTTCCATACTTGCTCTCTTCTTCCCAGTATTGCTTTCCTAATACTGCCTCTGTGGATGCCAATGGCGAGCCGGAAGTGAATACTTCCTATGTACATTCCATAGAATTTTATCTGTCTAGCACAGTGCTTGTTAATTAGAAGAGGATTTTAAAACTTCCCCAATTAATAAGCACCTCAAGAATGATGCCTAGCATCCATTTATCTATCTACCTACCTATCTAGTATAATAGTTGTTTGTATACCTGTATCTTTCCTGTGTAATGTGGTCAGGCCCTTGAGAAGTAGGCCTTCATCTTCTATGTTTCCAGTATAGAAATTTCTGTGCTAAGGGAGAAAGGAAGAAATGGGAGTAGGGGTAAAAACAGAGGGAGGTAGCGGCAGGAAAAGCAATGAAACAAAGTTTGTCATTGTGACCGGAACTAGGAATTCCTCAGGAATGAAAAAGAGAAGGGAAGGAGGGGAGGAGAAGAAAAGAACACTGGGCAACAAAGGGAAAGCAGGGATAGCCGCGCCCGAGTAGACAGAGCTGTCCCCGGGTCTAGCCGAGACAGGTGTCTGCTATTGCTAGGCCAGCCATGGGTCTGGCAAGTCTGGACTGGATTCCTCTAGACAGTGTCTCTGCAGAACAAAAGATGCCAGTCAACTACCGCAGAAGAAATTTTATGCTTTCAAACCCCTTCTTGTAATCAGAACACTCTATCAGGTGGCCACAGCCTCCCTGGGCTCCCATGACAGCAGACATCCAGGGTGCATCAGACTAGCTTCTTTGGCTCAGCATGGTCTAGGCGGCAGGCTGTGCTGCATCTCAAGACTCGCTGCCCAGAAGCCGCACAGCTGTGTACAGCACACGGCCTTCTCCCTCATTTGCAGACAGCGTACACTCTCCTCTATTCTATCCCCGTAGTCACAAGGCCAGACACATGACGACATGTACCCCTTACCCTCTGTATTTAGTGCACATTCGTGAATGCCTTTAAACTTCTGGGCAGAGGGATGGACTCCTGGAAGCGAATTCTAGGCATGTGATTTAAAATAGCTGACATAGACTACATGTAAAATGCCAGTGCTTATTTTGAAGTTATTTCTATTTGTATTAATTTCTCCTTTAGCCTTCTTTTATTTTTATTTTTTTATTTATTTTTTTATTTATTTATTTGGTACTGAGTATGGAGCCCAGGGGCATTCTACCTCCAAGCTACATCCCCAGCCTTTTCTATTTTTTATTTTGAAACAGGGTCTTACTAAGGTACTCAGGGTCTCACTAAGTTGCTGATGCTGGCCTCTAACCTATGATCCTCCTGTCTCAGCCTCCCAAGTACTGGGATTACAGGCATGTGCCACTGTATTCAGCTTCCTTTAGCTTTCTTACTAAACCCCAGAGAGGCAATTCTGTGAACTAGTTTAGATCATGGAATTTACATTGAAACCAACTTGTAGGTAAATAATGGCTTTGAAGCTTCTTTGCTTTGTGATTCTGGTATAATTACTTAACCTCTCTGTGCCTTGTTTTCCTTGTATTGAAATGAGGAATGATAACGTCCCATCCTGTGGTGAGAAGTAAGTAAAATAGTAATTATAAAACTCCTAACCTACCTATTTTAAGTGCTCAATAAATTGTGAAAATCGTGGTGGGAGTGAATGTTGCTATTTTTTGTTGTTGTTACTTCTATAATTCTTACTGCTTTTGCTTAGAAACCAGATAAGCCTTGTCTTACTCCTTTTGCATACTATAAATGAGTAGTTTTTAACTCAGTCATAGAGCTCCATTGTCATCTTACTCCTCAGAACAACTCTGGAAGAGGCTGAGGGGGAGAGATGCATTCTCGATGTTGAGGGAGACAGAAGATCTTTCTGGAAGAGGTAGCCTTTGTGCCAGGCCACAAAGGAAAGATTAGATATCATAGCAGGGCAAAGTGAGAAGAACTCTACAAAAATGTGGTTGCTGTGGGTCTCCTTCCGTAGCTTTCATGCAGTACTGCCCGGGATTATGGCCTGGCTATCGATCTCCGTCCTGGGAGACCCAGCCAGTTGCCATTGTAAGTATGATGTACTTCAAGTCAGTATGCAGCTCGTTTTAAAGTACGATGATGGCTAGTGATGGCAGCAGAGTTCAAGAATTATAAAAATGGGTCTCAAGTAAGCTGACCGAGTGAGCAGGCTATAGGAGTGTGTTGCTAACGCTGCTGGTGGAAGTACAATTAATCACAAGCTACAGCTCCATGTCTCTGTAGCACTTAAGCATTTTCCTAATGGGACTTCACCTTGGAATCAGCAACTTTTTATAGTCCAAAGCATCTGTCGGGTAATCATGCTCTGACATGTGAGCGTGCACGCACTTACCGTAAGTGCACATGTGTATATACTCACATATGCCCAGAATCAGGCCTCAACATGGAGTGACTTCCGAATGCTTGGCTTTTTCTGAGAGCCCCCACTGAGCTCTCCTGCCTCCCTTCCAAGTGAATGGAAGTGTTGGATGAAAATCCAAGTATTTCTAGGAGCAATCTAACCCTGAGCCAATCAGCGGTAAATCTTGCTCTGGACTGCACTTTTCTGCTTATGAAAGCATAATTTGTTTGCAAGTAGGTATTCAAGATAATGCGTGGTAACTCACAATTAAACGCATGTTAGAAGAGTGCCTCTCAAATATTTGTTTTAAATTAAATGAACCATGTTTATTTATCTGAGGGTTTTATCTTCTTTTGTACTAGACAACATGGAAATATTTTGCCATACATGGCAAAGCAATAGCAAATATTTGTGCATCTTTGGGTTTCTAAATCTCATTGTTAATATTTTTACACCCAAATGAAGTTGGTAAAGGTAAATAAAATAAACCTGGACAGGAGAACATGTGAGAATATATGTGACAATAACTCTTACGGTTTGCTGAATGAATGGTCGGCAGTAACCATGATTAATATAATTATTGGTTTTTAATCTAACTTTATACATGACATAAAATTTAAAAATATATTAAGAATAGGATGAAGTAGAAAGTAACTATCCCTCTCTTTATCCATTTTCCAAACCCCACTAACCAAAAAAAATTTTTATTTGTTTGAGTTTGGGGGGGTAATATTTATACAGTAATACTGTATAATGTCTTTATGTCTTGACTTCATGGTGTATCCACTACAGATTGTACCTTAGGCTCCTTTCTATAAAAGAGGCATGTGGTATACTTGTATGACTTCCCTCCCATCTTACATTTTCCTGTGCTATTTTCTGAGTGGTTAATTTTTTAACGACTAAACTTAAAACTCTGTGTCTTTAACTTTCGTTGTACCTGGGATTGATTGGTTTCCCAGTCTGTAAGATAAGGAAAGGAAACCATTTTCCCCACACTACCCTCCACCCTCCCTTATGACTTTGATCAGCATTGCTGTCATTTTTACTTTGTCAGGATTTTGATATTTTCAGACACTATTCAGAATACCTAGCTACACCGGAAGTTTTCATAAGCAAAGAATAATTTTTTAGTATGACTGTGTCTCAAATATTGCATGGAACATTCTTTACTAAGGAAATATTTGCTGTTTATCTGAGTTTCAAATGAACTGAAAACCTATATTTTTATTTGCCAAATCTGGGACCTTTATAAGGTTTTTAATGGATACCCTCTCTTCTGAAACTGAACACAATGACTTTTTGTTTTATACTTTTACTGTGTTAAAAATTGAAAACTATTACATTTCACAATCTTGCTTCTACTATATAATAGGCTCAGCTTAGGGCACAGAATCCTAGGGATGTTAAGGCAAACCATATCTTGCATATGATTTAGCTCATCTATTTCACTTTGTTGAAATCTTAGATCCAAAGAAGATGACAAGCTTACAAAAGGCTGAAGCAAGAGTTGGAAGTAGAAAATTTATTCTAATTTTTCTCTTTCCTACCAATTTCTTTCTTGCTCTGAATCTTTGGATTTCTCTGTCCACATCAGTATTTTCAAGACACTGATTCAATGTGCCTACCATGCAGATGGGTCATGCCCTCTTCTGTATAAATCAGCCACAAGCCCAGCAGGTCCTGCTGGGCAGCTTCTGGGTTCCCCTGGCTTGGCTTTTTTTTTTTTTTTTTTTTTTGCGGTACCGGGGATTGAACCCAGGGGCGTTCTACCTCCGCACTACACCCCCGGCCCTATTTTTTTATACTTTATTTTGAAACCAGGTCTCACAAAGTTGCGGAGGGCCTCACTAGGTAGAGAGAGAGAGAGAGAGAGAGAGAGAGAGAGAGAGAGAGCTGAGGCTGGCTGCGAATCCGGATCCTCAGGTCTCCGCCTCCCAAAGTACTGGGATTACAAGCGTGCGCCACCACGCCCGGCTCTGGCCTGGCATTTAAAAGGCTCCACAGTGGCCAGGAGCTTCACCTCCCAGCTCAGCCTCCACCATGCTTTGTTCCAGCTGCACCACCATCCTTCCCAGGATGCAGCACCATCACTACCGCCTTGCTCTGCTCAGAGCACCGGCCTGTCCTCTTCCTCCACAGAGAGCCTCTTGGGATGCCTCATGCCCTGTTACCTATCATGTCCTCTGGGGTGCCCCCACCTCCCTTGGCAGAGTCAGTAGCTCCCCTTCCTACATCCTCCACTGGTACACTCAGCTGCTCAGAGCCTCGAGGCATTATTCATTAAGTGTGTATTCAGTCACTCAGAGCTGAAAAATTGGCATTAAAGCCTTCTTCTGGGGTAGAGTATCATCAGATAGTCCAGTTCTGGTTGATCAGCTCCTCTGCACACCAATTACAGTATGTTCAAAAAAAAAAAACCCCAGCCCTAGGCCTTTCTACCCTGCTATCACTGTCCAGGGGAACTGGCCCCCACACTGCTAACCCAGAGCTGCCACCAACTTCTATCCTGCTAAGCAGGGACAACACGTACCTCTTTTATTTCTCTTACCACTTTAAAAATGTATCTCGTTGACACCTTTGCATTGCCTGTTAGACTGCAACATCTTTAGGATCAAGGACTGAGGGTGTTTTATTCTTTGCTTAATCTACTAAATGCCCAAGAGAGAGCCATGTTCACCATAAACATTTGAATGTATAGTTGAGTGAATGAATGAATGAATGAATGAAGGTTATAGAAGGTCTGACCTAATAACCAATGCTTCACAGTGACACAGCCCATGGGCCAATGTCAGCAGTTCAATGTCCCCAAGCAAAGAAACAAGAACACTGTTTCATGTCATAATAAGTAGAGCATGTCAGAACAATAGAGTAATCTGTCTTTTCTACTAAAAAAAAAAATTTAGTGAAGAATTTTCCCAGCTGTCCATCAGAAAGGTGACCCTCCACACAGGTAAGGAGAGAGCAATGGCACAGTTGTGAAGGCGTCAGCCCTGGGTACTGGGCACCAGGAGGCTGATGGCTCTTGCAGAGTCTTGGGGACAAACACAGGGTGGCACCTGACAGGTGGCAGTATTCGGTGAGCAAAGGACCTAGGATGCTCAGGCTCCCATGAGGGACCACAGCAGCACTGGGGACCTGGCTTGTCCCCCGGTGGTCTCTTGGCTTAGAAAAGAGGTGTTGAGTACCCCCTGTCACCAATCATCTGGAGGAAGCATCGGTGGTTTTGATAGAGCTCTGACTTGTGAGGAACTATGGCGTGCCTTGTCCCATGTCATCCTTACAATGTTAGCTCTCCATGGATCAGCACAATTTGTTTGTCCCATTACACCCATGAACAGAATAGCTGAAGTGCTAAAGCCAGGCTTTGGCGATGTCCAGCTATGTCATGTGCACTTGGATGGTGCACAAGAATGACAGCAGGAGGATGTTACCCTAGACCCAGGCATGCTGCCTACCAGCTGAGTAATCCAAGGTCTCTGAGCCTTGGTTTCTCGACCTATAAAATGAAGACTGCCTTAATAATTCTTACAAACAGGTTCTTTAGAAAATCAAATGAGATAATATATACGGAACCTCTTTATACATGAAAAGGTATTGTCATTATTATCAGATCAGACATGTATAGGAAATATCTGATGCATAATATTTATCTGGCCAGGGTTTCTAAGATTTGGCACAATGGACATTTGAGTATATAATTTCTGACTGTAGAGAGCTATTCCATGGATCGTAGGATGTTTTGCAGTGTCCCTTATATCTACCCATTATATGCCAGTCATATTTACTCTTTCCCGTGCCCCTCCACAGTTGTGATAATGACTCAGATATTGACAAATGTGCCCATGAGATAAAATCACCGTCAGCTGAGAGCCACTGGTCTAAGTATCCTTTATGTGTCATGTTTTACTAATAATTTTATATCTCCATTTAAACTTCACAGTAATCCTATGAGTTAGTATTAAGTAGCACTATGGTGTTTTATAAGTGAAATTAAACTTCAGAGGACATAGTTAATGCACCCAGTTTCATGCAGGAGGTGGGGCTCTCAGACTTGAAAGCCCATGACCTTCATTCTGCCTTCTGTAACAGGAGAAAGACTCAGCTTGGGTGGCATTGGATTTGCTGCAGTGAGAGAGTTGCCAAACCTTAGAACTGGCCAAGCCCCTCAAGGGCAAATAAAATTTCTCTCCTAGTTAACAAAAGGACTTATTCTTATTCTGACCCTTTATTTCTCCTAGGATTTGACTTTGGCTCATTATGACATGGATATTTTTGCCACTGACCTTTAAAGATGTCTTGATCTTTTGAACTCCAGAAATTATGGAAAGAGTTTCAGAATCAGTAGACAGGATTCAAATCCCCCGCCCATGTGCAAAGTCTCTGTTTTGCCCACCACAAATGGTTCATGACTATATAACATTTTTGGTTTGTTGTTGTTTGGGGATTTTTTGCAACCCAGACTTTTCTCTTTCTGTACCTACCACTGTCATTCAGTTCATGAAACGAACACTGGGAACATGGAGCTGCTGCCTCCCAGTCAGTCATACTTCCCTCCTCCTCCTCATCTGTGGTGAGAATCATAGCATGACAGTGGTAATAGCAGTGTGACAGCTAGAGAAAGTTATAATTAGGTCTTGTTACATTAGTACAACTGAGTCAAGGGTGGCAAACTTTAAGCCTGTCCAAAAAGGCAACTGTAGCCTCAGTGGGACACATATTAGATGGAAACCTGCCAACCACGTGCTCAGTTGTACAAGAGAAGAGCCATACTAAAGATCATGTACAGAAAGAAAGGGCTGTATATCCAGTGTCACATCCAAAACATAACGTGAATTAGTGAATTTTAATGACATTTAGCTGTTAAGAGAACATCTTTATTCTAGAAGTGTTTGGGGTTCTCATACTCCTGCTTTCACCCCATTTTCAAGGACACACAGGTAAAAGGAGGGCATGTGGTCTCTTAAATGGCCTCTCTCACATCTGGCCCAAAAGTCTAAAAGTTCTACTCCCGTACTCCCTTGGCTCCACAACCTCTCTTCCTTCCCCTCTCCCCCGCCCCTCCTTTGTCCTTTCATCTGACCTAAAAAGTGGTCGCCAGCAGAAGACTTGGGGAAAGACTCTTTTATGGGCACAAAGGATGAGTGAATTATGAAATAGCACATGTCCATAGCCAACTCAGAAGGTGCCCATGCTCCCTGCAGATACTCTATCTGGCAGTAGGAAGAAAACGCAGTGAGGAGGATGGACAAGTAAAGTCTGTGTCCCCCAAGAAATGAAGAGGGAGCATGGAAAGCCAGCCAAAGGTATTGTGCTACAGGCCCCACACAAGAGCAGTGCAGTCTGTATGAACCCAGACCTGGACAGCACAACTCTGCGCTTTGGGAAGTGCTCTTGTTTGAGAAGAAAAGAGCATTCCAGCAATATGGGCTTCTGGAGCCAGGACCGCTCTGTCAATGCCCCTCTGTTAGCCAGCCATGGCCTACTTCTCTTTGTTCGTCAGGACTGAGTCTTAATTGGCAGTGTTCTCCGCTCTTCCCATGCTGCCTCTTTTTGGAAGTGGCTAAACAAGTTCACCAAGGAAGTGACTGACTTTACTGGAAAGCAAAGCCCTGACCTATTGAGATGCCATCAGGAGGGGCCCTCCTTCCCGCCTCCAGACCCCTTCTCCTGCCCACCCTTGTCTCTTACTTTAGAGATGCCAGATCAGCTTAGCAGTGTCTGTCTGTAAACAGAGGGTATGGGAACAAATATTGATTCAAGGGTTTAGATCCACAAAAAAGAAAAGAGTCTTCTCACTGCCAGCCAAGCGGGGCACAGTCTAAATGAATCTGCCAGCAGAACAAGGTAAATCTTGTACCCAGTCAAGAAAGACAATGGTGTGGGCCTTTGTCCTGCCAGAGAGGAAGTAGCTTTCTGTCCCTGGTCATCCCCTGCTAAGTGAACTTAAGTAAGTGGTGGCGAGAGGCTGCGGAGTGGTGGGTGGAGCGCAGAGGGTCCTGCCAGAGATGCTAACACAGTCCTGTCCCGGGGATCTCACAGCAGAAACACACAGCCAAATATCCCCCACCATTCCATGAAATTAACTAAGTGCTGCTTGGTGCCAGACCTGCACTGTGTATGTAATAACAATGGTATCCTCGTCCCACCCTAACGGAGCCATACTGCAGAGAGCCAGGCATGCAAGAGAAGGAGAAAAGAAGCAGAGTGTACACCTTCATTCATTCATTTATTCATTAATTCACCAAATAGGAAATGAAACCCCCTTGCATCTGACACAGTGGGGACCTTATGATGAAGGAGTGAACATCAAACACAGAAACAACTATAATGTATTCTGGGTCAGACATGATTCCAAGGTTTAAATAGCATGCCTATTAATCTATTAATCACTATTAGCCCCACTTTCCAGATGAGGAAAGTCAGGCAAGAGGGTTGAGTAACTTGCCTAAACTAACCCAAGCTGATAAGTGGTACAGTTGGAATTGGAACTTGGAAGCCTGGGTCCAGAACTTAAGGGAGTGGGGCAAGAGGGTGGGATGTTACATCGGGATCATTCTCAAGAGATGGTATTCTGTGAAGCCTCAGTTTCCAAATTTAAAAAGGGGGAAAATAAACAGAATGAGGCAACAGATGGCCATGTAGCTGACATGCTGGGAACTTTGCTCTTTTCCCTTCTAATTCTGCACAACAGCCCTAACAGGCAGGAAATCACATCCTCGTTTTCAGAGGAGGAGATGAAAGCTTGTGTGTAGGTAAATTGCAGCAGGGCATAGAACTCTTATGTGGCAGAGTGGGGATTTGTGCCCAGTTCTCAAGTCTGTGCTTTATCCACCAGCCACATGATGCCACAAATTGGAAAACATTGCCCTAACTGTACGTAGAAGATTTGGAAGTTCATGGGTGTGGATATGTCTTAGCTGGGACAAATTGAATGGAGAAGTCAGTCTGAGAGTTAAGAAGTTCAGGATGAGTTGGCCTGGGTTTTTTTTTTTTTTGTCATGTTTTTTGTTTTTTAAGAGGTAGAGGTGAGATGCAGGAACTCTAGGAAGCAAAAACAGCATACACAAAGGCACAGAAACCTAAGGGTGTGTTCAGGAAATAGCACTTTTTAAGAAAGATGTGCAAGGAGCGTATGGTTAAGAAACGGGAACAGTAGTTTGGGGCAAATTTTGAAAAGCCTTGAAATCTCTATTGAGTGGCATTCAAAGTAAACTGCATTGGACACTGAACATTAAAATCAAGTCTCACTGTACCATGATGCTCACTGACTGCATTCCAGACAGTAGCTGGCAAAAAAACTCCTACATGTAAGGAACTAAGCTAGGAGCTCTGGTTAAAATAAATGCCTCTGCTTTCAACCCCTACTGTGAAATCTCTGTCATGTGTATTAAGCTACTTTCTGGACCCCAGAGGAACACTGTCCAAGCAGGATTCAACTGTTGTTTTCCACTGAGGATCCTGCCTCAGGGTCACCAGCTTGAGCGTCAATTTTCATTTCAGAGCCTGTGGATCTAGGAGGAGAGAAGATTGGAATGAAAATCTGTATTGACCTCAGAGCAGACTTTGGAAGTTGCTTTTCTAAAAGAATCTGCTATCAGTGTGTTTTATTCTGCTTCGCCTTTCCTTAGGAAGAAAAAGCTAAGCTAGTGCAGAGAATGTTTCCCCTAAATAGCAGACTCTCTGCTATTACCGCCCAAGCACAATTTTAGTGGTTATGTGCGCAAATGATTCCTGAGAGCCCCAAAAGGCTTGCACCAAGCCTTTCGCAGCCTCAGTTTCCAAATCTAAAAAAGGGGATAATAACAGAGGCTGCATCATAGTAAGGGTGTGTGTGTATGTATATGCATATATATGTTGTGTGTGTGTGTGTGTGTGCATACACACATATATATGTTACTTGGCATATAAAGTACATAGGCAACTGCCCAATGAATGTTGATTAAATACAAATTATCACTAATAATTATATCAAATATTACTTTTAAACTTAGAAGAACAGAAATTGGAAGGAATTTTTGCTGCTTGAGGGAATAAAGATTGCCCTGATCAGAGACAAATGACCTGAACTGTATTTAAGCATGCACATAACTGTGCATGCGCGCACGCGCGCGCACACACACACACACACGCACGCACATACACACAGAGTGATCAGACTCAATTCTCAAGCCACACTGAGAGGTGAGATTATTACCTCATCTCAGAAGGGGAAAAACTTGATGCTTGGGAAGTTAAAGAGAAACTGAGCAGAAGTGTTTTTTCACACCTGGTTGGCACACAGGATACTCACCTGCTCACCTAACAAAGTATTTCTGAGTGCTTCCTGTCCCTGGGCTGTGCTCAGCTAGGCTGGGTATAAAACTCAGAGCAAAAGTGTCATAGAACCTCCTGTGGTGAAAATCAGAACCTAGAAGGGGGAAGAATGCAAGGTGCTTTACAAAGAGATGATAACAGGTGGGATTCATTTAGGAAGGAAATGAAAGTTAAAAGGAATCTAGGCAACAAAATAGGATGCTTGAAGGTCATGAAGTAGGAAACGTGGTACTTCAGACACAATGAAGGGACAAGTGGTAAAGCCAAATGAGCATGAGGTGGGGTAGTACACCATGCAGGTAGAAAGGAAGGGAGCAGCCAGACCATACCAGCCATGTTGAAAAATTTGTATTGTGAGTTAATGAAACTAGTTGTGGAACTCTTATTATTTTTTGGACACTGCTGGATGTGACTCTGTTTTAAGACTAAGTAGATGGATGATGCTCTATCAGTCAGGACTGCAGCTTTAGTTAACAACAAATTGGACTTACGGTATTTAAGCAGACAACTAGGTTTTTGGAATCACAGAACCAGAAGTGTAGAGTTGAATGGGCATTAAGAATTGTCAAGGTTAGAATTTTCATAAACCTCTCAGCCCTTTCCCTCATGCCCAAAATATGGCTGTTATAGCAACCAGCATCACATCTGCATTCCAGTTAGGATTAAGCAAGGAGGGAACAGAATTATGACAGCTACATCTGTATCATTGTATCAGGGTAGCAAAAGTTTTCTCAGCTGTGCCCACAGAAGACGTATGCTTCCATGTCATCACCCAGGAAAGAGTGATAAAGCTACTCCTAACTTCAAGGGAGCCTGGGAAAGTGAACATTGAGCTTTAAAGCTTTGGTAGTGTGAAGTGGCAACAGAGAAAGGCATCAGAAATAGCTCCTGGTTAGTCAGTTAAGATGTTAGCCACAAAGAGTACAAAAGTAAGGAAACTGTCCCTTTACTAATAATCAGTAATGTTAGCTACGTGCCAATAAGAGAAAGCAATCAAAACAATAGATGAATGGACAAAAAGCTTACACAGGTATGTCACAGAGAAGGAAACAAAAATGCCCAAGTAACATTTTTAAAGGAATTAAGGACATGCAAATTGAAGCCATGAGATCTATAGGAAAAATTCCAAATGGGAAACATTGATATTGGAAAACACTGGTAATACTTTTGAGAATGTAAAGAAATGGAGACTTCTATACCATGATTGTGGAATACCACTAATTTTAAAAATAAATAAATAAATTGGCATTATACATATAGACCTATGACCCACTCCATTACTAATATGTACTCTAGAGAAATTTCTGAATTACACACATGCACCAGGAAACAAATATAAGAATTGTCATGGCAGAATTTTTTTAAATAAAGAGAAAGAAAACATGAAACAACTCAATTGTTCATCAGCAAGATAATAAAGTATAGTACCTTCATATGATAGAATATCACACAGCATTAAAAAAGTAAAATATAGCTATCTACAATAATCTGGATAAATATTAAAATCTCATAAAAATTATAGCAAGACAGCACTATTACAAGATTCAAAATAAGCAAAAATAAAAATATTGTTTAGAGTTACATACAGAAGTGATTTTCAAAAATATCTCTTGCATCAAAGGAATGACAAACAAAATTTTAGCATAGTCACTACTTGGGGGGGATTTGGGAAGAGTATGCAGTTCAACCATATTGGAAACATTTGAATCTATAATTTGGGTGGAGGCTTCATGGCTGTTCATTTTATTATCTGCCTTACAACTTGCATACACCTTACCTGTAACCCGTTATATATGTCTAATAAAACTCAACTTGCAGCCTCCTCTCTTCCTTCCTTAGCAGTTGGGAGGTGGGGCTGCAAGTCTCAACTCTCTAACCCTGCCTCCAGCTTTCTGATGAACAGATCCCATCCTGGAGCTACAGAGGGGCTGCCAGCCATCGGTCAATTCATTAGCATACAACGACACTTAGCATTTTGAAGATTCCAATGATTTTTAGGAGTTACGTGCCAGGAAACGGGGAAGAAGGCCAAATATACTTCAATAATATCATGGTGGCCAACAATGTGTGGTGCCCTTGTGTGCAAAGGATGTCACCACATCCTTTGCAATGACACCCTGACATGGTGAAATTCTCAGACAAGTCAGAATCCACTCTTTTAATCCAACACACTTATTCTGAGGATCTGAGACTCAGAGAAAGCAAGTGACTTACAGAGACAGTTCAGTTCATCAGTGGAGCTGGGACTTGAGAGTCAAGCTTTTTTATTTCAAATCCAGTATATCCCTTAAACATCATAAGACCTGCATGAAGGTTTCTGAGGTTCCCTTTCTGCTTCTGCAGGCACATGGAATGACCTCCTGGGTGACTTATAAAGACAGGGCTTTTGAGTAGCAGGTAATCTCACCGGCAGACCATGGGAAACTAAATGGCAGCTGTGATCGTTCCTTTCTACTCCTTCCTTCAGTAAATAAATGTATTACACAGCAAAGATGGGACCACCTCTGCAGCCAAAACTGTCTTGAGGAGCTAGCAGTCCAGAAAGGGAGAAGTGCAAAAGTCATGACAATATAAAGTGACTGGGTGCAATTGAGATCTGACCCAAATTCAGTGGGAGCCCAGAAGAAAGCAGAAAGAGCTCTCTTCTGGAATAAAAAAGGAAGAAAGGCTGGCTGAGGAAGAGCTGACAGTGGCTTCAATCCCCTGAGGCTTCTTTCCCTCAGTGTCAGCAGAAGCTAGTCCTTCAACTCTTACTGATACACTTGGCTTCCAGACCCTCACCCATCCTCTGCCTAGGTGCTCCAATATATCTATACTTCTAAAAATGAAATAGGTCACTTGTGGTTCCAGCCAGGGTAAGGAACAGAGAAGCGGTACCACCAATTCTATCCCCTACCTTCAATCAGTGAAGAAATTATAAATGCAGCTTAGAAGATGAATTGAGGCTGGCAGGATAAACATCATCTTGCAGGTAGAAGACTCTTGTGTTGGGTTCTTTGCCCCTGGCAGTCCTGAACTACTTCTCGCCCCAACCCTCTTCCCTCATGCTAAACTCCCAGCTGTACCCAGTCAGTAATGAGTCAGGGCCCAGAGGGAAGCAGATGGCAGACCCTCAGGGAGCAACGGAGGAGAGCTGGACAGAGGGAATAATGAGGAAGGTGTGGAGAGAGGGTGTCTAACAAGGGGTGGGGAAGCACCCCACACAAGCCTGCAGGAACAGCCTGGGAAGCAGAAACTCATACGGGTCTCTGATTCTCTGCTGAGAGCCCACGAGACCAAAGCTATTTTATAATAATAGTAAGACATTATTTGCCTCTTTACTTTCATTCTCTCATGAGGACAATGGACCCTCCCAGAGGCTACGTGACTTGTGTCACAGATGGCTAATGGGATATCTGTTCGTATATCTTGTGCTTGAGAATTTCTCAGTTCTAATTTCTAGTGTGGTAAACACCAAGAGAATGAAACAGGAGCTCTTTTGGTCCTCAACAGTTTTTCAGAGTATAAAAGGGTCCCAAAATGAAAATGTTTGGGAAACATTGAGTTATTGGAAGTTGGAGAGAGTTGGTATAGACAGCAGCTGGCAGAGCAGGACAGGGAGGCAGCTGGGGAGCAAGTACCCCAGGGTCAGCTCCAGCCCTTGGCCAGGGCCTCCCACGGACCAAACACAACTCACACCAGAGGGCCGGGTGGCTGTTCTCTGTGTTGTCTGGGGCACAGATCAGGGTGGAGAAGAGGGGAGAGTGACTCTGGAGAAGGGACTGCTGGAGAATACCCACACATTTGGAAACTGGAAAGAATGTTTTTGGGGGGATACTGGGGATTAAACCCAGGGGCATTCTACCTCTCACCTACAATTTTATTTTTAATTTTTGAAACATTGTCTCACTACATAGCTGACAGTCTTGCTAAGTTGCTGAGGCTGACCTCAACCTTGCAATCCTCCTGTCATAGCCTCCCAAGTACTGGGATTACAGGTGTGTACCACCATGCCTGGCTTGGAAGGAAATTTTGAAAAAAAAAGGAGGTGAACACAGGAAAGTGGGAGTCCTTCAAAATGGCATCAGAGAGAAAACCTCCCAATAGCCCCTGAGCACTGGGCTCCGTTTATTCAGCTGCCTAATGAGAGAGGTTTGGGTCCAATTCTGACTCCAGGACGTGTGTGTGTGTGTGTGTGTGTGTGTGTGTGTGTGTGTGTGTATGTGTGTGTTACTGGGGATTGAACCCAGGGACAGTCTACCTCTGAGCTATATCCCCAATTCTATTTTTTAATCTTTATTTTGAAGCAGGGTCTTGCTAGGTTGATGACTTGCTGAGGCTGTCCTCAAGCCTGCGATCCTCCTGTCTCAGCCTCCCAAGTACTGGGATTGCAAACATGTGCCATCACGCCTGGCTCTGACTCCAGGGCTTTCTAAATGTGGTTCCCTGGCCTCTCTGAGGCTCAGTTTCCTCTTCAACACAGGATAAATAGTACCTAGCACAGAATGCAGATGGACCAAGCTACCATATACACATAGAACCTAGCAGACTCTCAGCCTGGTCCTGTTTTTCTATATTCTTCCTGGACAAACTCCTAGGAAGAAGTTCCAACAACTCCTAAATTACCTTAGATCTCACCAAGCTAGATTTTAAGCCACAGAGACCTGGACTATGGCCACTTTCCTTTTTCAGAGCATTTGCTGCAAAACTTGTCACCACAAGTGGTTAGATATTTGGACTGAAAGAAAAAGAACACTCATAATAAAATGATATAAGATAAATACTAACCGTGACTTTACGGAGTTAGTTCTTTGAAACACCTGACTTTTGGAGTCCGAGGATATTACTGGGACAAAAAGACTAAGGACTTTCTGTAGGGTTTGCTAATTTGCATGCCTTTCCCTACATATCTATCATCTTTCTCTTGGAAGCTCTTGACATTTTGCAGAGTTGAGGGAATGAAGTATTTGTTGAAGCACATCAAACCCTAGCCCTGTTTGCGCCACATTGGTTTTCCACCCCGCCCTTCTCCCCCAAATGTTTCTGTTTGTAGAGCCCCTCTACAAAAGCTGCAATCGATACAGCCCTTTGATTCTGCCATGGGAGGCTCAGCATTAACACATGTTTGAAACCTGCTGGGAGAATAAGCCCTGCTTAATAGAAATTAAGGTGTGATTAAGGAGATAATCTGGTAACTGTCAGTCACACTTTGCAAAGTTATTATCCAGTTGCAAATCTCTGAGTCTTAGGGGCTTCATTTTTTTCAGTCTTCAATGAACATTCATTGCCTGTGGCCCAAGCAAAAGAATTTTATTTTCTCATTTTAATTAGTGGTGGTGTGTGTCTGCAACCCCAACTCCTACATTTTTACCTCTTCCCCAGTCTCACCCCTTGTCACACCTCTCTCCTCCCCCATCTTCTCTCTCTCTCTCTCTCTGCACACTTTATCCATACACTCTATATGGATATAATATGAATTTAAAATTGAAAACACTTTAGTAAAGAAGCCAGACCCTCTCTCCCGAAACAAGCTCTAGGCCAAACCACACATTTGTGTTGATGACATGCAGTTATTCAATTAAAGATCAGATGGAAATTGGGCAACCAACTTACCATTCAAATTGATGGATGGGATAAGAGACTGCTGGCCCATTGTCGAAATGCAAATGATTTTTAACTGCAAACGTTCAGGGGAAATGAGATTGATTACGGAGCTGGTTATTCCTCCCATTACTCAAATGGGTAAATAGATGATAGATGTGGAGGGATGGGGGTGGACAGTGTCGGGGTAGAAATGCAGCAGGAGCTGCTATTTTTTGTCATGGAAGGCATTTAGCAGATACGCCTCTTTTATTCTGATAAAGCAGATTGAACATATACTTGGGTTCTCCTACTACATTTTGTCTTTTTGTTGTCATTGATGATTAAAGGGGGGGGCTATGCAGGGAAAGGGAATCTCTGTATTCCCCATCCATGCTGAACTTAACATTGCTATGATTGCTATCTCAACTTAGAGATCCTTCCCCCCACCAATACTCTGAGCATATGTGTGCACGAGCACACACACACACACACACACACACACACACACACACACACCTCTAATGCAACCCAAAAGCTAATGGTGAGAATGCTTAGGCGTTGAAGGGATTTGCATTTGAATTCTCACTCCACTCCATTACCTATACCTTGGGCAAGTTACCAAACTCTCTGGGCCCAGTTTTCACCATCCATAAAATGGGAGTTTATACAGTATGTAAGCAAAAAATTTTACATGCAAGGCCCTGCTCTAGATGCTGGAGATGGTAGTAATCATAACTGACCCAAAGTCATACCTTCATCAAACTGGTGGTGTGAAAGTTGGAGACGATGTATTTTAAGTGTTTAGCTCAGTTATTAGGCAATTAGAGACTCAGTGAATACAACCTAAGTACCTCCAGAGCAATCCAAGATGGTGTGAGGTGGTGAATTTCAGGTCTCTGGAAGCACTTGAACGTAAAGTACATGTAGTGCGGCAGTCATCCAGGCAGGGATGGGGTTCAGAGGGTTGTTGAGACGCTGCAGGCTCCTTCCCTGTGCAGGTGTCGCCTCTGCGCTGATCAAGCTTAACTGCTTAGTGATGGAGATGGGGATAGAGTGACATTGTCAGGAATTTGTGTGTGGTGGGCCCCAAAGGTCAAGCTGAGTCTTTCAGATGAGAAGATGGATAGTCAACAAGGGGCCCTTTTTATGTTAGCAAGGCAGACACACGACCAGGACTGAGCATGATTAGGTAGAAAAGTCTGCCAAGGGAGAATGAAGATGGAAGTGGTGCCACTGAGTCCTGGGCAATGGCAGAGAGGATGGAAAGAAGTGTGTGGGTGGAAGACAAAGACATGTCAGGGAAAGCCACAGGACTTCAGAACACACAAGTACAAGGGACAAATAAGAGGATGGGTCAAAGTAAGCCTGCGGCTTCTTCTGGCTTGGTGACTCAATCAAGGTTCCCACTGTGATCAGTCAACTGATCACACAACTTAGAGGAAGATTTATTTGCTCACAGATTTTTTGAGATCTCAAAGTTTAGTCTATGTCAGGCCGGATCTTCGGAGCTCAGGGCATGATGGCGAGAAGCAGAAAGAGAGAGAGAGCATGCATAAGGCTCCCTTCTCACATCATGGAGGCCACACCCTCAGGGATCCCTCTTTAGCAACCAAGCTCTGCTTCCAACATTGCTACCTTGTTTCTGTGAGGGTTAGGGGTACATTCAAAATCCAAACCATTAAACTTGACGTGGTCAGGTGAAAGGCGAGACCAGGTAAAAGGTGGCCAGGTGAGTCAGGAGGAAGAGCTGATGTGGGGGAAGGGCATGAGTTCAGTGTTGGACACCTGTTTGAGGGGCTTTGTGGATAGACATGTGCACATGCCAAACATACATCAAAACTGAAAGGTAGAGATGAAGAGAACTCTGATCTAAGGGCATCTACTATAGTTGTAGTTCATGATCTGCTCAGTGTCTGTCTTCCATGACAAATCAGAAGCCTGTATAGTCACCACCATATCCTCAAGTCTCAGTTCAATAAATATCTGGGGAAGGAAGAAAAGAGGGAAGGAAAGAGGAAGGATGGATGGAAGCAAAGAATGAGCAATGAATAGACAAGCATTAGTGATCACCAGCCTCTGCCTCCAGCAGCTAATAGGCTGTGGGTATAAACTATAAATCACCATCTCAGATTACTTTACCAATCCTTACTGCAAAGGAAGAGAAAGGAAAGAAACTCAGATTTATTAAGTATCCACTGTTTGTAAGGAAGAACAAAACCCTAGGATTTCCACCTTCATCCCCTGTTCTCTCTACCACAGTATTCTTGAGCAATTGCTGAAGCTACATCATCATGCTGTAATATTTTGGTCTCTACTTTTACCCCCCAGTGGATATTGGTTAATAAATGGACTGCTCTAACTTGTCCCTTCTGTTCTTTTATACCCCCGTCTCATCTTTTGGTTGGCAGTTGGTATGTTTTCTGTTTGCTTTCAGAGAGATTATATCACATACCTTCCTTCCTCTCCCCTTTGAACTTCATAAGCTGTCCTCTCCTTACCGCACTGAGCAGCCTCTTGCGTTGTTGTTGTTTGGTCTCATTCGCTCTTCTGTCAGACTCAAGACTATGAATACGTGATGACTAAGAAGCCTGGATGAGGGGTCTTTACCTGCAAGTCTAACGTGTTCAGAACATTTTTTTAAAATAAAATAGCTTAATTTTGGAATAGTGCCTAAAGCAGTAGGCAGAAAGAGCATTTGCAGGTGCTTGCTAGATGTGAGGCTCTGTGCTAGACACTCCTTATAGATTGTACCTGCTGGAACAGTACAATCCAGTGTGCCCAAAGGGGTATCCGTTTACACCTGTTTTCCCAGCATAATTCTTAACAGGACCCCATCCACACTTCTCTAGAATCCCAGTTTAAATGATAAATTATATATGCACTCCCAGCCATACCTCATTTTGAAGTCTCATTATAGTCCTCTGAGTCTATACCATCAATAATCCCATTTTTAGATGAAGCAACTGAGGCTGCGTGAGATTAAATCACTCATCTGAAGTCTGACAACTCAAGCGTTGGGATTTGGATTGTGATTTAATAATAGCAATTTCTGGAGCAGGCGTTTCAGTGTTCCACAAGTAATTCAATATGAATTCATACAAAGATGATGACCAAAGTTCCTAGTTTCCAAATGAAACACTTCTGTGTGATCACAGCCCAATAATCCTGTCTACAAATAACAAAAGCCTACACAGAAATATTTTTCTCTCTGTTACTGATGCATACCCAGCTGCATTTTAGTCAGTATTAGCCATTCATAAGATTGACAAGGGTGCCAATTTTGGTTTTTCTGCTGCCCTATAACCTCACCACTCACTATCTCCACAGCACTCTTCTTTCTAGCAAAACCTTGAAAAACATGCAACCCTGTCAGCAAAGACCTGAGTTCAAATCCAAGCTCACCACTTAATTAGCTGTGTAACCCCAAGCAAGTAACATGACGTCTCTATGCTCTCATTTCCTTCTGTGTAAAATGAATGCCACCATGTATCTCACAGGGTTGTAGTAAACATTAAATATGAGGATACATGTAGCACCAATACAGTACCAACACACAGTAGCACTGATACAGTACCAACACACTAGTATTAACAAATATTAGTCCCCTCCCTGACTCAGCAGTGATGTGGTACTCCACATCACTCCAAGGGAACAAGATTCTCTTGCCTGGATGTTTGTTGGCACTCAGTTGTGTTATGGTTTGAATATAAAGTGTCCTCCAAAGACATATGTGTTGAAGGCTATATCTCCAATGCTTTGGGAAAGCAACTGGATCATGAGGGCTCTGACATCATCAGTGGATCAATCTATTGATGTATTAATAATAGACACTTGAGCCGGGCATGGTGGCACACGCTTGTAATCCCAGTACTTTGGGAGGCAGAGACCAGAGGATCCGGGTTCGCGGCCAGCCTCAGCTCTCTCTCTCCCTCTCTCTCTCTCTCTCTCTCTCTCTCTCTCTCCCCTTAGTGAGGCCCTCTGCAACTTTGTGAGACCCGGTTTCAAAATAAAGTATAAAAAAATAGGGCCGGGGGCGTAGCGCGGAGGTAGAACGCCCCCGCGTTCAATCCCCGGTACCGCAAAAAAAAATAATAATAATAATAGACACTTGACATTATGAGGAGGTAGTGGAAATTTCAGCAGATGAGGCCTAGTAGAGGAAGTAGGTTTTGGGGGGCCAGCCCTGAAGGGTTTTCCTTGTCCCCTCCCCCCCTTTTTCCCTTCCTCCCTTCCTCAGCTTCCAGCTTCCTTCTGCCAAGCCCTTCTGCCATGATGTTTCTGTGTTTCTACCTTGGAGCCAGCCAACCATGGACTGAAACCTCTGAGCCAAAATGAACTTCTCCTCCTCTAAGTCGTTTTTCTTGGGTATTTGCCACAGTGATGAAAAGCTAACACATTTAGATTGAATGGCAAATAGAAAGACATGACAAATATCCCAAGCCAGTAGGATATGTGGGTGCTGTGGAAAGGGGTCCTGTAGGTGATTCACCCCTAGCATTATCTGCTCATGCTGTTGTTCTCAGTACTATCATTTACCCCCAACGATTCTGAACTCTGAGAGCACATGACAACATCATGCCACATACCTCACCACGGTGTCCTCTGTGGTGACTCTGGATGAATCAGGAGAAGTTTATCCAGTGGAGGGACAGTGTGGTGTTGAGAGCAAGTGCAAAGTGAGCTGTGTTGAAGGAGCCCAGTGGAGAGCGCACTGTGACTGGGCTGGTAGGTGGCCTGGGGTGATGGGCCGATTCACATCTACTGAGGATGGCCTTGTGCTCAGCTCTGTGTAGGGCACTTGTCTCTGATGAACTCAAGCGAACTCCACAGTAACTCAGTACGAGGGATATCTTACCACTCTGTTTTGTACATGGTCAACTGAGGCCCAGAGGGACCACATGCCCCACAGCAGCACGATGGGAATCAGAGTCCAGGCCTTTTGATTGCAGCACAGGCTCTTGACAGGTGGCTGGAAAGGGATGGGCTCAGATGGATGGTTCCCTGTGAGGAGAGGAAAGGGTGGACCTTCATTCGGGGGGCTCAAGTGGAGGAGCCTCCTTCAGGGCTCAACCAGAGCAGCAGAGGGCAGGGAGCTGCTGAATTTTACAGCCATGCATTCCCTAATTGACCTAAGTTGTTCCTGCTTCTGGCTTTGTGTTAGTTGCTGGTGCTGCTCCAATTACTTCAAGAGCTGTTGTGAAATTCTTAATGTAATCTCTAAAGAAAATCAATTTAAAAACACATATTTGTTAATGTGAATTATTCATGAACATTAATATGCTTAAGTATATATGAATTTAGATTAGTTTCATTTGGAGTGTTTTAAACATTTCAGAGGTATACATACACAAGTTATTCGCAAGTTATTTTTCAACATTTGTTGAGGTCCTATTATACAGTAGGAGCAGGTATATATTTAGAGACTAATAGCCTGGTAAATAATAATAAACATTTTTAAGTATTTTCTGCATGTCTGATACAGTTCTGTAATATATATGTATATATAATAAAATATCCTTCATAATATCCCTATAACTGCCCTGTTATCCCTATTTGAAAGATAAACTCAGTAAATTGTCTCAAAGATTCCAAACTATTTGTCATTCAGAGCTTTTGCTATTAACCCTGATGGTACACAGAGTAGATTCTTAGTGCATATTTTCAAATAAATAGACCAAACATTTGAAATAAAAAAACAGTAAAACACTTAATATTTTTCTTTGATTGTGCCATGCATTTGTCCTATTTAATTCAGAAATAATGTCTATAAAGGAGTTTAAGTTCTAACAGAAGTGGTACATGATAAACACCAATAACAAACTGCACAGCTGTTTGAGAATATGACTTGGAAAAACCCTAAATGCTTAAAACAGAAATTTAAAGGGGATTGATTCATTCTACATAGAAGGATAGAGGTGGGTCATAGATGAGGTGCTCTAGGCTGAGTCTTAAGGGATTTATTCACACAGAGATGGGGTTGGAGGGACTGAACAGACAAGGAGGGTTCCAGTTAGTGAGATTCCTGTAAGAAGAAGGAAAACACAGAGCATATATAGAGAACATGAAATTGTTTCCTTTAGTTGGAATGGTGCTATTCACAACTGCCTAATCTTTTCCTGCTCTTTCCCACTCATCTTTTACATTAATTAGGACTGCATTCAACTCTAAGTATCCAGAAACCCCAAATACAGGGACTTAAGCATGAAGGACTCTTCATGTAACAGGAAGTCTGAATAAAGGTATGGCTGTTAGCATTTGCATAAACTAGTAGCTTTGCAGCACTGGACTGGCATCTTCATGATTCTCTTCATGTTGTGAATTGACTGTCCCAACCCCGGGACACCAGATCTCAGAGAGCCTGTCTCAGTCAACGTTCTCACTGATTATAATATAAAACAACTGATCACACAACTTAGAGGACAGTAGATTTATTTGCTCACAGTTTTTGGAGATTTCAGGGCTCAGTCCATGCCAGGCTGGGTCTATAGAGCTCAGGGCATGGTGGCAGGAATCAGAGAAAGGGAGAGCGCAAGTACTCTATTCTCACATCATGGAGGCCAGAAGCAGAGAGAAAGAACAGGGGAAAGAAGAGCTATATAATACCCAAGGCTACACCCCCAGGGACCCCACCTTAGCAACCAAGCCCCCACTTCCAACATTGCTACCTTGTTTCTGTGAGGACATTCTAAATCCAATCCATTGCAGAGCCATTATTATTTCCATGGTACAGAGGTTTACCTAGGTCCAGTCATGTGCTCTAGTTCAAGCTGCTTACCAGGGGCAAAAGTGTAACTCTTCTAGCCCAGAGCTTTGCTAGGATGTCCTCCCATAGCCTTTGCATGGTTATCACTAAGAGATTATCTATGATGTGGCTAACTTTGTGCATTTGTTGTTTTTGTTGACTCTATGAGGTCTATGAGTGGTTACTAATATTATTATTGGACAGATAAAGAAATTAAACCCATATGACTTGCCTGGGGTCACTCACCTGATGGTGGCTGAGCTGAGATTCATAACCAGACTGCCTGCCTCATTCCATATGCTTCCTCCTGTGCTGTGCCATATTTCAACAGACTGAGACTTCAATAGAAAATAACTTCAATCTACCCTTTCCAAATTAACTCCCATCTATCTATCCGTACTCTCCAACCCACAGTTATTTTAATGGCTCAGGTCCTCATCAAATTAGAATTAGGCTATTTTAAGAGTCTACTAAGCAATGTTTAAACATTTCCTTTCTCCTCCTAGATTTACCTTCCTAAAATTTGTCATATCATATTGGCCCACTCTCTGCTCACAAACTTTCATGGCTTCTCACTGCTCAACAAAGAACACTCAAATTCCTTAGCCAAACATGGCCCTCACAGCTGATCTACCTCCCCTCAGTATGAGTTATCCTTTGCTTTTGACTCTCCCCCCACTATTCATTGCATGAAGTCTGGTCTGGCCGAAGTATAAACTCACATCAACCTAATTCAGCTGGTCCATACACTCAACCCAGGGAGATGTCGACAGAGGAATGGGAGCCTAGTTATTGGTGGGAAAAAAAAAGACATTCCAAATGGGATCCTCAGTAGAAGTAAAGGCATGGAGTTAAGAGGATGGAAGATTTTAGTCAGACCTCCTATTAGTCAGGTATGGCTATGGCGGGGGGGGGGGGGGATTATATCCAGCCTCATAGCAGTGTGTGCCAATCTTAAAGATGACTCTTTGGGTCATGTCATGGTCATTAACTAAAGATTCTTATAGGAAAGTTAGGCCCCACTTTCCCATTCACTCCCAGAGAAGGAAATCCAACATGGGACTAATGGAAACCCTTTAGCATCAGAACAGACACAGGTTTGAATCCTACCATTGATGGCCTTGTGCGCATCCACGTCTCTAAACCTCAGTGACTTCATCTGTCAAGAGCAGACAATGGAGCTTGTTTCTCCATGTTATCACAAGGCTTTGGGAAGTCCAAGGGAAGAAGGGTGGGAAGGTGGGTGTTCAAGCACACCCAATTCTAATCACTCTGTAGCCACATGGTTTTGTTGAAGAAATTGCTGCAGATGCATCCTCTCCAACCTAAGATCATTAGGATAAGAGTTACAACTAGTCTGGGAAGAAAAAAAAAAAAACAAGTAGTCTGGGAAGGCAGTTAAACAATGTGGTTTGTTTTGGCTGGATTCATTTTATGTTTAAACAGGGAGAGAACTTGAACTGCTCATGTGCAGTGGAATGGGGAATTGCTCACTGAGGGTGACATAACGGGACCAGGAACACACAGCACAGTCGCATCAGTCAAGTGCCAGCCTTCGACCACGGGGCACACAGGGGCAAATTTCTGGGCTTAACTCTGCTGTTAACATCTATGACCTTGTGCAGGTCACAGCGAGTTCTCCGCCTTCTACACAGCATCTATAAAATGGACATTAAAAATATGTTGGTTGTGAGAATGGAAATAATTTCTTAAGTTATACTTAGTTTTAATTGCTCTGCCATAAAATTATCTGAGAATGCGAGTCGGATTATTGATGTGATTTTGCTGGTCCTTCATACAATAGCAAAGTCATAGGAGGTTGCTTCATAAATATTTCTGTCCTCAGGAACTCACGTTCTAGTGGGAGAGGCTGACATGTGCATAAATCACTCCAATACAAGGTAAATAGTGGTAAGTACTGCAGGAAAGGTACAAGCCAAAGGCCCTGGGGACACGGGAGTCCAGAGATTAATTTCCAGTATGGGGATCTGGAAAGGTTTCCTGAAGGAGATAGGATTTGGGTTGGGCCTTGAAGTCTTGGTAGAGCTTTGATTTATACCCTCTTGTCCTGTGGCTCACGGAGCACGTGCGCTTTCTCCTCTCAGACGACTCTGAGCTCCTGAAGGGGAAGGACACTGACTTTCATATCCCATCACTGACTCCCCAGCATAGGACCTAGCAGCCATCCCATAAATGTTGTTTGAATCCAATTAATAATTGTGATAGAAGGAGACGGAGGGAATGGAGGAGGAGTCATAGTAATAATATTGATAATGTTTACTTTGTACTGAATCATGTGATGTGTCAGGTTGTTTAATGTATCTCGCCTGGCACCCCAGCAGCCCCTGAGCCAGGTGCTATCACTGCATACCTTACTCCCACCCCTCCTTCAGAGATGAGGAGATTGGGACCTAGCAGGAGCGCTCCCTGCATACGCCCTCAGCTAGAGAGCAGTGGGGCTGGCTTCATACCCAGATCACTTGAGTCCTGAACTACAGTCATGACATAGCACAGACAGAAAATGAGGGCAACACTCCCACAAAAAGCCTAAGAACAACAGATTTTATAACATTTCTGTTAATTTAACAAACATCTATTAGGGCTCTCCAGAGAAACAGAACCAATAGGGTATAGCTAGATGGATAATAGAAAGAGAAAATGGAATTCAGATTTATTTTAAGGAATTGGCTGACAGGCTTATGGGAACTAGGAAGTCCAGAATTTATAGGGCAGACTGGCATGCTGAAAACTCAAATGCTGGCAGAGCTAATGTTTAATCTTGGGGCAGAATCCCTTCTGTTGGGGAACCTTGGTCTTTGTTCTTAAAGCCTTTAGTAGATTGGATGAGGTCCACCCATATTATGGAAGGTATTTTGCTTTACGTAAAGTCAACTGATTATAACTGTTAATCACATCTGCAAATATCTTCAGAGCAACATCTGGACTAGTGTTTGACCAAGCAATTGGGCATCTTAGCCTTAGCCAAGTTGACACATAAAATTAACCATGACAATATGTAGGTAAACAGGGACCCCAGAAAGTTTATATGTTCAGGCCATTTTGTTTAACCCATTTTGTTTTTAAGTAATTTTTATTTTAAAAATACATGAGACTAACAAAAAGAGTTTGAAATTCTGTGCATTTGTGATGAGAAAAGATATTTTCTCATAAAATGAAGGCTTTTTAAAATTTCATACAAGCATAAAAAATAAAGGGAATAGAAAATGCCTAGGTTTGATTTAAACATCAAAATATTTTATGCATATTTAATTTTTAGAGTTCAATTCATGGGAAAGCATATTTGATTCTTCTGGTATATGTATGGTGAGCCACTTCACATAGGTTTCTAGAAGGTCAGCACTGGGACGAGATCACTTTGTGTTACCCGCTACTTTATAGATGGGCGCACAGAGACCCAGAGAGGGCCCTCCAGTGGCACAGCTCAGGCTAGCAATGGAACCAGAACTCCTGCCCACACCCTGTCTGGGGCTTCATTCATCAGGCTCATTATCCAATTTTGTTGCAGCAGGGGAAAAGAAAAATAAACACACGAAGCCCACGTTCTCTGCCGTAGGGTTGCATGAGCCGTGCTCAGGCAGCTGTGAGCCAGATGTCTGTCTTTCCTAAAGGGGCTGCAGGAGCAGAGGAGGGGGAGATGAGGACTGCGGGGCGGGCGAGTCCCAGCCCCACGGGAGGGGAGGGAGGATGAGCTGCTGAGTGCCCTCCCAGACAGCTGGGGTGAGGGAGAGCAGTGCGTCATGGGAGAACACCAGGCAGAAGGAGCAATGTGCGAGGCCAGAATCCTGGGTCCAGTCTCTATTTGCCTTCTGCGAGTTTGCTTTCCAGGCTTTGCTCTTCTCTGCGAAATGGGGGAAATAACAGCCAAGCGATATAAAGGCAGATAAGTCAGAAGACCTAGGCTCAGACCCTGCTTTGTCACTTTCAAACGGTCTGTCTTGGGTTGATGCGCTTCTCCTCTCAAGCCTCTGCTCATAGAGAGGCGTGGACTCCGGGCGGGCGAGGATTTCAGAGCGTGGACCTTGTGAAGTGCCAGCCACGGTGTCTGCCCTGCAGAGCAGAGCAGGTGCTCAGGAATAAGTCTTTCTCTGTCCTTCCTCCCCCTCCCCAAAACCAAATTCCAGAGACCTCTGTTTTCCCAAGCTGTCCGGTGTGGTCCCCTCTCGTCACCAAGCAGGCATTCAGCAGCTATTTATTAGGGGGCTACTGGGTGTTGGGGGCTCTGCTGGGCTTCTTCCTGCCTCCTAGAGCCTGCACGCTGACCCCCAAGGCTGCAGCCTCAGCTTGGCCCACAGGTACATCTCCCCCAGAGATGAAATACTTCAGCCTCACCTTGACGACAATGCTGCTGACACTACTTCCAGCCTCCAGCCCCAGCACTGGAAATGCTTGCCAGCTTTTGCTGGTGGGAAAGCCAGAGCCTGCTAGGAGGGCAGGGCGTGGAGTAGAGGCCTGAGGGCGGGTCCTGACAGCTGGTGCTACTGAAGTATTGATGGTGTCTGCCCACGTTTTGGAATCCAGGCCTGGCTGCCTTTGCTTCTCTTAGTACCAGGGGCTCAAAGAACATTCTTCATCTGTTGAGGAGCCCGGGAAGAGAGGTATCTAAGATCTTTTCTGTTGGGCAAATCATGAGTGGTGCCCAGGAGACCCTGGCAACATCTAAAATCCAGTGCTCAGCCTAGTCTTTGTGGGTCCTGACCCACCCTGCATCCTGTGCATGTCCTGTGGAAAGGAGGGCAGAGAGCTTCTTCACAGGTGTGGCCTGGGAAGGAGCAGGCTGCGATCTGAGTGGTAGAAGCTGGCAGCCTAGGACTCTTCAGTGAGTCACACTCAAGTCTGAGCTCATCCGTAGAGTCTGTGTTTGCGGCATTGTTCATGGAAGGCGGGGAAATGAAGTCAATATGTAACGTGCGAGCCGAGAGGGGGCTGAGAGGTCAGTTAATGCAGCTGCTTATTGTGGGAGCCTCTGGGCATTTCCACTGCTCAGGCCCAGGCTCCTTTCCAGGCTCAGGCTGGCAGGGACATTCTACCTCAGACCTATACCTCAGCCCTGTTGTTGTTGTTTTTTTTTTTTTTGAAACAGAGGCTCATTAAGTTGCTGAGGCTGCCTTAAACCTGCAATCCTCTGGTCTCAGCCTCCCAAGGACTAGGATTACAGGCATGCACCACCACACCCAGCCATACCCATCCTTTTGTCTTTAGCACTACCTACTGGCTCCATCCCTGAGGGTCCTCTTCACCCAGGATCTGCTGGAGGACAGGATCCTGCACCTCTATACCAACCATCCCCCAAATAGATAACCAACAAGCCCTCTGCAAATTCCCTGCCTGGGACACAAGCCCAAGTAACCTATCCCAGCATTCCCATGGCCCTCCTCTGTAGTTCCCGGTGCCCTCTCTACTAGACAGAAGGTGTGGGACTCCCCCTCTATTTTCACTTCAGAAGGTTGAGGTCCCCAAACCTTCCCAGCTAGGCCACAGGATATAACCTGGGCTAGACAATTGGTCCCTCTGGATTCCAGACAGAAACTGGTCCCAAAGTAATTATCATTTCTAGGCATCTTTCACACCCCTTTATTTCACAAAGGAGGAACTGAGGCCAAGAGAAGTGAAGGGATTTTCCAAGGTCCCACAATCCATGGGTGCACAGCCCAATCTGGAACCTTGGCCTTCCTACTTCCTGCCATGGCTTTTCCAATACACACAGCTTCTAAGTCAAGAATCGCCAGGCCCTGTCTTGCTTAGTTTTGCTCAGTTACCTAATAAAAGTCAACTATTCTTTTGGTTGGGGGATAAAATCACAAATCCACTTTCCAGGGTGGGGCAAAATACTGGCAAACCACGTAAGCATAAACTCCCTTTGATCTCCACTGAGCACAGAGTTACTACTTCTCAATACTCTTATTCTTCTTGAACCTGCAGGAGGAGCCAGTCTTCTCTAAACAACCTGCTGGAACACACCGCAGGCTAATCCTCAAGAGTTCTCTCTCTTGACTCTAGGGTGAGAGAGATGGTGCCATTCACTAGAAAATGATAGTAGAGTAAGATGACATAGAATGATTTTGGAATCAAAGGTAAATGTAAAACTTGGCTGAGCATCTTGGTGTGGTATGACCCTGGGAAAGTGACCTTAATCCCTCTGAGCCTCTGTGTGCTCATCTATAAAATGGGGGTGATGATGATACCTGCCAGGATTATTCTGAAAATTTATGAGACAATGTATGTGAAGCACCCAGTTTCCTCTGCACTGAGAGAGAATTTCATTACTTAGTTTTTCCCACCTATTTCATGTATTTTTAAGTAATAATAATTTGACTATCTATAAAGTGTGTGTGTGGGGGGGGGGTGCGCGCGCGCGTGTGTGTACATGTGTCCTAGACCCAGCTAAAAGAAGAGCACAATGGCCTTTGACAGATGGCCATGCAGCTTGGTGAAAGGAGCCCATCCTACAAATCAGAGACCCGCCTTTTGTCTTCCTTCTGCTAACAGCATTCTTCATTGCATCAACATCATCAACATCTCTTTCCTTCAGTGTCATCACTTGTGAAATACAAATTGTACTTTCTTTCTTGCAGGACTGCTCTAACAGCATGCAAAATACTAGATACTGTCTTAGTACATTTTTTGTTGCTCTAACAAAGTAGCCGAGGCTGGAAACTTTGTAAAAAAAAATTATTTAGTTCACAGTTCCGGAAGTTCAAGGGCATCATGGTGCCAGCATCTGCTTGGCTCTGGTGAGGGCCTTCTGGCAGATTCATAATGGCAGGACTGCAAGTGAGACTTTGGGGCAATACATGCAGAAGAGAGATTCAGGACTTGCCAGGCTTCCTTACAACAACCCATTCTCAAAGACACTAATTTACCCCATGAGGACATTAATCCCTTCTAAGGGTAGTGCACCCAGGATCTAATTACGTCCCAGGAGGTCCAACCTCTTAACGGTTCCATCGCCTCAACCACCACAATGGGACCAAGCTTCCAGAATACTCAAACCATATCCAACCACAGCAGGTGCAGTGTGAATGGAAGGGGGAATTATTATCTAGAACATCTCTTCCCAAAGGGTGTAGGGATAATGCAGAAATAGGTTTCCCTGACCAATAATTTGCAGAAACCTGGATTAAAGTGATTTCTTATAATAGGACTCCTCCATGTCTTTAATCTGCCAATATGCGTTAGGAATCTCCAAGACTGGGATATAGCATGCCACATCTCCTAAGAATATCTGACCACTGAATTTACATTTTAAAGACCACATCATGGGCCCAGTGTTCTATGGGACATGCTTCAAATGAAGCCCAGAGAATGAAAGACTTACTTGACCCTCTTACCCAGATGCCAGAGAAAGAAGCAATTTATTAGTGTATAAAAAGATAGTTTTTAAGAGAAATTCCAGCCAGGCGTGGTGGCGCACGCTTGTAATCCCAGTACTTGGGAGGCTGAGACCAGAGGATCCGGGTTCACAGCCAGCCTCAGCTACTTAGTGAGGCCCTCCGCAACTTAGTGAGACCCTGTTTCAAAAACAAAGAATAAAAAATAGGGCTCGGGGTGTAGCTCGGAGGTAGAATGCCCCTGGGTTCAATCCCCAGTACTGCAAAAAAAAAAAAAGAGAGAGAGAGAGAGAGAGAAATTCCTACTGGCAACAAGAAGCAAAATATGTAGGTACCAACATTTAAGAACCTGGAGCCAGGCTATAATGACACTAAATGAAGGTGCTATGGGGAGGCCCAGTGAACCCAAACAGTTCTGGGAGGCTTTCTCTTAAAGGTGGCACCTTAGGGTTGCTACAAGGGAAAGAGGCAGTAGACATGAAATGATTGGATTTCCTTTCTTTCTTTTATTTTTCCTGTAAAAAATACACTTGGACAGCAAGGGGGTAAATGTGAAAGTCAGAACTGAAAGCTATGGCTTGAGATCAAAGGCTGGTCTTGAACCACGTATGAAAGACCTGTAGCCGTCTGAACATGCAGATAAGCTCAGCATCTTCTGTGGAGGAAGGATCCCTCTGAAAACCACTGTGCCCCAGAAATAGAAGATCCTGGGAAGTATGCGCCCCATTACAGCTCTGGACTTATGTACAAGCTACTTCTCACCTGTGTTAGCTTTCTGTTACTATAGCAAATACCTGAGATTATCAATTTATAAAGAGAAAAGGTTTATTTTGACTCAGAGTTTGGAGGTTCTAGTCCATGATCAATTGGCCTCATTGCTTTTGGGCCTGTGGCAAGGCGGTGCATCATGGGGGAGTGCAACACTCACCTCATGGATAGGAAGCAAAAGAAAGCAGAAGGGACCAGAGTCACACAGTCCCCTTTAAGGACATGTTCCCAATGACCCAAAGCTTCACCCCACACCAAATATCGAGGCCCTTCATCTTTCCACAACCCTCCCGTAGCTCCAAGCTGGGTACCAAGGCTCTAACACGGAGGCTTTTGGAGGACACTCAAGATCTAAACCACAGCATCTTCCATTCAGGTGTTAGGAGCCACCCCCACCCTAATGCCCTGCTTTATCTTCCATGCTTTTAAAAAATCATCCTCTGTTCTAAAACAAGGTATAATCCAAATGTCCATCATCTCTTCCTTCTCCTCTTAGCCCTGAACACTGGGTCTACAACCACCAACAAATAAGCACACGGTGCGTAAATGTCAGGAGCAATGCGGAATTTACTGAGGAGTCCACAAAGGAGACCATGCAGAGAATTTGCATGGCACAACCACAAAAGTCTGCTCAAAAGATTTTGTTGACATTTCTCTTCTCCCCTCCGCAGGCCCTCGCCCTAACGTGTTGTTTCAGGAGATCGTCCCTTGTCTATTTTATTCCTTTCTGCAGTGTGCAGCCCTGCCAGCTCCTGTCATTCCTTCCCAGAACTTGGAGATTAAACTCAGGCCCAGATGCAATGCTGAAGGGCGAAAGGACCTTAATTACTAAAGTCAATATAAAGCTGGGTTCAAATTCCAGCTTTACGACTTCCCAGTTGAGGGATATTGTTCAAGTCACTTCCCTTTTCTAAGGCTCCGCTTCCTTTAGAGGGAATATGAAGATAACAATCTTATTTTACCTAGTCCTTTTGTGGATGGGAGTAAGGGAATAAGAAACACGCAGTGTGGTTCTTGGTGCAGAGAAGGCACCCAGTGACTCGCAGGAACAGTGACGCAGAAGGAATTGAGAAGTGTCTGAACCTAGATGGCGGCTTTACAATGGGAAGGAAGGGACCAGAGCAGGACACCATGTCTCAACATGGGCTGGGGCTGCACTGAGAGAAAGCAAGCGATGACGGGCCTCCGCTAAAGAGATTAAGTGCTTGGCCTTGCATGAAGCTCGGAGTGCCAGTCACGAGGCAGCCCGACAGCTGAGCACCAGGGACTGCTGTGAAAATGAGCCAGGTGTCTCCCAGGGCCCACCCTGGGGGAGAAAGGGCTGAATTAATTAATTAAAATAATAGCTGTAGATCTGCTTGATGTTCACACAGATAAATGACAGGGCCACCTAATTGGTGAATGTGGATGGGACTGTTAGTAAATGGCTTTTTGATTGTAAATTCTAAATTCTAGCTTTTGTAGTCAAGGCTCATTTTCAATCATATTTGCAGGTATATATGTTTTATGTTGCTGTGTGGAGTTACTGCTGAGGCATAAAGTTGATGTCCCTTGCCTTAATTTCCAGCCTGGTCACAGGTGACTAAGAACAACATATGTAATACTTGACTCCTCCAGAAAGTAAAGCAAGATGTCTTGAATGCTTAGCAGTACTTTGTAATAGAGAAACCTGGCCTTCAAAGTTAGACAAAGGAAGGTTAAATCCTAATTCAGACCCTCAAGAGTATGAGTTTGCCCATATTATTTAATTTCTCCATGTCCCAGCTTTCCTTAAGACAACATAAAGAGCCGGGCGTGGTGGTGCACGCTTGTAATCCCAGTACTTTGGGAGGCGGAGACAGGAGGATCCGGGTTCGCGGCCAGCCTCAGCTCTCTCTCTCTCTCTCTCTCTCTCTCTCCCTAGCTCTCTCTCTCTCTCTCTCTCTCTCTCTCTCTCTCTACTTAGTGAGGCCCTCCGC
>PVJS01003205.1:0-70478 GCA_004027185.1 Glis glis
AGTCAATCACAAAAAAAGAAGGGACATATGTTTTCATTAATATGTGCAACCTAAGGAGTAGTAGGGTCACACAAGGGACTCCGGTTGATAATGGAGAACCCTCAGCGGAACAAGGGAAGTGGTACAAGGGAAGGGGGAGGACAAGAAAGAAGTGAATTAATAGAATTACTATCATAAACAATATGTACATGTGAAAATATACCAACATCATTCTTGGTACTTCATACGGGTGGGGGGAGGTGGGAGGGCACTAAGAGCTGTGTGCATATATGTTAACATCAAATAGATATTCATTGCAATGTAAGACTCCAATGCACCAATAAAAGCACGTTAAAAAACAAGAAAATTGTGTTTCTATACTTACTGATTTTTTTCAGAAGAATCACATTTTTCAGCAATGCTATAAAAATCTGTAGCTATTTTAGTAGGTTATATGATAGAGGATTTTTTTTTTGTGGTACCGGGGATTGAACCCAGGGGTGTTCTACCTGCAAGATACACCCCTGGCTCTATTTTTTATCCTTTATTTTGTAACCGGGTCTCACGAAGTTGCGGAGGGCCTCACTAAGTAGCTGAGGCTGGCCACGAACCCGGATCCTCTGGTCTCAGCCTCCCAAGTACTGGGATTACAAGCGTGCGCCACCACGCCTGGCTTGATAGAGGATTTTACATGGTGGTAGAAACAAAAACTGAATGGAATGAAGGGTGACTAATGAGACTTCATGAAATTACCATTATGGCTATGTTTCAAATCTGACAGCAAATATTTAAATACAATTGAGATAGAATAAATGATAATTCTTTTGAATATATATAAATCATTTTAATAATCAAGTTATTTCTGAAAATGAGGAAAACCTATATGAGAAGGATATACATTTTGGACACTTTGCCTTCACAAACAATTTTGTTGGTCTAATAAGTGTAAGGAAGTCAAAAGAGAAAATATTTTTGAGCTAATCATCTGCATTGATGGAACTATTTTTATTAGAAGAAGGAGAACTTGATAAACATATTTCATTAGCACCAATCACGAAAAACTAAAAGGAATATGCTAGTAATTAAGAGTAAGAGCTTTGATATCAAAAGATCTGGGTTACAACCTCTTCTGAAATCTATTTTCCACAAGTATGCTATGAGGATTGTAAAACCTATCTTACAGAGTTATGATGAAGTGTGAATAGGGTAGCAAATGAAAAGAACATAACACTGTTCTTGACATATGAACATGGTATTGCTTTTATCATTAATGATGTTTAGAAAAGACAGCTGTTCCAAAATCATTATCTTACCTATAGTAACCAAATATCTCTAGATATATGCAACTAAAACCATTTGCAAGATGTATCTTATTTAACAACTTTTGACAAGTTAAGCTAACATTATGATCACCTGTTTTAGGAATTGGTTGAAATGCAAGTAAATGAAGACAGGTTATTACAATTGAATTTTTCCTCCATTAAAAAAAGCATATATGAAGAGGATAGGCTGTGATTTCTGGGTTTTGAGGGTTTTAGAAAATGAAGATATCTGTTAAAAATTTTCAAAGTGAACAAGTGAAATATATTTCCTTACTACAAGGCTGAGGTGGAACTAAACTGCCCCGAAAGTGAGAAGATAGTCCTATCTTACATCCCTACCTTTATAGACTAGGGACATAAATGGAGACTTTGCCAATTATGTCCATCAAAATTATATCCCTTGAGGCTCATTTCAAATACAATCATCTCCATGGAGTTTTCGAATATATAACCAAATTAACCTCCAGAATTTCACAATGCTTTAAATTAGTTACCACATGTTGACTTGTTTTCCACATTTTTACACCAAGACTTTTTCCCCATATAAGTTACTTGAGGGAAGGGGCTTGGCATATTTCTTTGATGTCTCTCTCTCCATTTATACATAGTAACTACTCAGTACATTTGTAAGTGACCAATAAATACATAAAGCTGGCAGACAGGGCCTGGGTGAAAAAAAAAAAACAAGAGTTAAGGAGGTGTGGGCACTTTTGAGCACTAATTTGCCAGTACTGGTTGGATGATTAGAGATAAAGAAGGGTCACAGAGGTTACTGTTCGGGTCCAACATCAGCACGTGAATTTTTATTGAGAGGGAGAATTTTAAAGCAGACAAAATTCAGGGGATATGATGAGTTCAGTTTGAAATGCTGTGAGAGCTCAAGATCTGCAGGCTACAGGTAGCAATCATCAGCATTTTCAAGATAGTGGAAGCCATGGGAACAAATGATTTCATGCAGACAAAATGTTTAAAAGGAGAAGAGGAGGATGAAACTAGAAAGAATACCTAATGGACAAGATTACAAAGTAACTCTATTTGTGGCCCAGAGATTTAGGAACATTCAACTCCCATCAGAAGATGGATCAGTAAAAGCTTACAACAAAACCGATTGTTACTCAATTCTAACAACAAAAATCAACAAATTTGGGCATCTAGCACTCATTCACTCATTCAGCAAATAAGTAAAGCTCATTGCCAGAAACTGGAAATACAGCCATATACAAAACAGGGGTAATATGAGAAGATAATGAATGTGGAAATAAGGCAGGAGGAAGGGTTATCACAGGGGGCTCCCTGGTCAACCAATGTGTATACAGTACTTTTGTTAGTTTTGCCCCTGAACTATAGATGAAAATTACAACTTGATGATACTTGCCAAGAAAGTCAATCAACTAAGTCGGCAAACTCGGATAATAATAGCTATTTTATGACTAAAGGAAAATTTACTTAGAAAAGCCAACAAAAAGCTTTAGATTCGCCAGGATTTGGATCTGAAATGGCTCCCAAAAGCTCATGTGTTGAAGGCATGGTGCCCAGTGCTGCAATGTGCAGAGGTGGGCCGCTGGGTGCTGATCGTATCATCAGGGCTCTGACCCCATCAATGGACTAACCCATTGATGGATTCATGCCTTAATGGGTTTGAGAGAGGGGTTTTGTTATGGCTTCCCAGCCACCATGAAGTGAGCAGCTCTGCTTCATCACGCGCTCCCCACCAGGATGGTGTCTCAACATAGGCCCAGAAACAACAGAGCCAGTTGACTGTGGACTGAAACCAAAAGCCAAAATAAACCTCTTTTCCTTTAAATTGGTTTTACCTGGCATTTTGTCACAGAAACAGAAAGCTGACTAACACAGGATCCATTCATTTATCACTATAAGTAATCATGTTTGTTTAAACATCAGCATCTTGTAGATTTGGTTTGTCAGGATCAGTGACCTTGGACTAGACTGCCAGTGAATGCATTGAGAAATGATGCTGCTGAACTTTCAAAGCTAAAGCATCAGATTTTAGAAGCCAATGACCCCACTGAGATACTGTATTTTATGAAGCTCTGCCTGCATAACCATCCATTCTCCCTGGCTATTCATCTCTAACTATGAAGCTTTCCTTTAAAGGTTAATCAAAGCGGTCTTAATAAACCTGAAGAACAGAGGATGCTGTTTGCCGAACAGGAACAAGAAGTACTTTCCTGTAAAATCCTGATCTTTTTACCTGCTTATGTCTAACCCAAACCGTCATGAGGAAGACTTTTGGAAATTCTACTGGAAGACTGGCAACAAAGCAATGTGAGCACATGTCTTAAAAGTGGCTTCATCATATCTGTTAGCCTGATAACACCCAGGCCTCTTGCCAAAGCCATGCCTTCTATCTGCTGCTGGGCTCTGGAGTGAAATTCCATGGATCCTATTGAATACTAACATAAGCCACACATTCGAACTTCCTATTAAACCTGAGAGCAAAAACCATCATACCATACTCTCATTTGCATCCTACAGCAGACACCAAAACACACTGTTTTGATCTCAAATGAGCCACAGACGTCTAGGGCTTTCCAAGTGCTTGGGGTTATGATGCATGCTCCCTGAAAGACATTCCCTAAAACAGGCATGCACCAGAGGCAATAGTGGACGCTGCTATGAAACCCTGGCATTGCCCCAAAAGTAAAAGTCAGATTCGAGTCCTGGCGCTGCTTTCCTTTCTTGTTCTTCAATTCTTGTATTTCCTCCCACTCCCCATATTGCTCTCTTGATTATGAAAAGTGATGCCTTCTGTCATCTCCTGTTGTTCCCTAATTCCTAAGTCCAACCCATAAGCCTCGTGCTGGTATTGCTCTCGGACTCATATGGTGAAGCTCTACCTGCCCAACAGTAATCATGGGATGCTGAACCCACAGCATGTGCACCATCGCCTGTTCCAAACCCCATGGTGTCCAGAGAGATGAAGCAAACTGTCCAGGATCAGCAAACTGGTTCCCACCAGAATCCAAATAACTGAATTCCCAAACCAAAGGTATTTCCAGGTTTCCCTGCAGCTAACCTTCAACAATTTTCAAATAAAATATTCTTCACTGTATTTTAGAGTGTTTTCAGAGACCTAACCAAAATAACCACAATCACCCTCTACCTATATCAATGGTGTTTCATTTACTAAAGTTAAATTAACAAAAGCCTTAAGATTTCATCCAAGAGATTCTGATCCTAAGAAAGGGAAAAAAGAAAGAAAATACAGAGTACATTCATGAAGAAAAAGAACTAATTGCAGGATTATCCTAACTGTTGAGTATCAAGGAAGGACACATGATAGTCACATCTTTCTTGTGCTGCTTACAGGTGCTTTCGTGCTAAGATCTGCTAGGTTCGTTATCCTGTGTAATTCTTTCAATGGTCAATAAGAAGTATTTTACCTCCATTTTATAGATAAATAAACTGAAACTTGGCAAAGTTATATATCTTGTTAGCCCCAAGAAATGAATAGTAAGAAGCAGAACTGGGATCTAATCAGGCCTGTCTGAATCCAGGTCCTAGGGTTTCAGTCACCATAACATGCCATATCTCCTTAGGGTAAAAGTATGAAATACCATGAATCATAATCAACAAAGAGATTCCTGCTTATAATATCTCTACTATAAGAAGTTAATTCCAAACTAATAGAAATACCTAACATTTCCAAAATATTTTACATGTCTTGTATGATCTTTACCAAATGGACAGCCAGGTCATCCAAAGTGTAAGTCTGTAAACAACATGTCTTTTGTATCCACTTGCCCATTTTCCCCTTTCTTCATGCTCTTTCATGTTCTATCAAACATAATTCTCAGCATGGTAAGAAACAGAATGAAACAGAACTTTGCTCCAATGGGCTCTGTTCAGTTCTTTTAGTATGCACACAAAAAGTTAACTTTTTTCCTCTCTGATTTTATACCAATATATAATAGCAATTTAAAAATAACACAGAACATTTTGTAGGCCTGTGCTTCTAACGACAAAATGGTTTAGATGTCTAGATGTTTTCTGTTGATATCTTCCTCCAGCCTTGAGGAATGCATTACAGATATCTTCTAGCCTTGGACTCAGGTAAACTGTGCCCTGCCCCCTCTTCCTAGACCCCTGACCAATACCTTAGGAGAAGGCAAGGAGAGAATTTGTAATGATTTACACCAAGGCTTAGGCCATAAAGGGTTTGGAGAGACTTGAAAAAGACATATATATTTGGACAAAACATCTAGGTACTGTCCACATTTTATACATAAAGACTCAAAGTGACTCGCCCAAGTTCACATTGTCAGAGAGAGTAAAGCTAAGATGAGGACCCTGGACTTTTACTTCTTAACACCTGCATGTTTCTGAAGATTTTTTTTTTACTCTCTAATGAAACAATCTAAATGATGATAAGCAGTAATAAAGTATTACAAACTTCTCTACTAATGATACTGACTAGAGAGATATTGAAAATGTATAAGCTACTCAGAGATCTAAGATGGGCAAATTCAGAAAAGAGAGATGAAGAAAATTAAAAATCTCACAGGACAATGGAAATGAGAAACAACCTCAGGTGATGTGTGTGCCAGCCAGGCTTACAAACCAAAAGTCACCATGACAGTGAAGGTCTATCAAGCTAATCAACAAAAAAGGAGAGCCTCTCTAGAATATTCATTATTTAAATCCTGGTTGAATAGTTAAATTTAAGTATTCATTATTTAAATCTAATTGGTGGAATTTGAATGGATAGGAATTAGATGATACATAATTTTTAGATGCAATAATGTTTTTTGTGAGGTTATGTTTTCAGCCCTTATCTATTAGAAATACATATTAAAATATTTATGAGGGGAATTATATGACATTTGGGGTTTGCTTTAAGGTGTTCTAGCAATAAATAGAGATAAAGAAATTGAATGTGTAATGAGAGAGACAAATGAGCCAAGAATGACAAAGGATTGATAATTAGGTTGGATGAGGGGTAAGCAATGGTTCATGACATTATTCTCTCTTTTGAAAAAACTAGGCTCTTCATTACCACAGAGAATTAAAAGAAGGGCTTATGAATATACAGAAAGGAGAATCAGGAATAAAATAGTTGGATGGACTACATTCGTTTCCCAGTGATAGATGCTATATTACTATTGTGAAAGTAAACACACAAACAGAACTTTAGCAGCTCCCAGCTATCACATCATAGACCACTGTGTTAATAATCTCCAGTTTCCGAGTTGAGTTTTTCAAAAATTGTGACATTCATATTTAGAAACCAACTCAAGTTGAGTACAATGTTTCTTTCCCCTATATCTATATATCATGTAAAATACTGATTTTTGAAGTTATACACCCTATACACATTTGCATACATTTTACATTTCTAAAATGATATTTACTTAACTTTATCATTGATATAATTAAACATAAGCCAAGATAATCAAAGGAACATAATAAAAGAATATTGATGTCAAAAAATAGGATGGTAGAAAGAGTACCAGTATACATGCAGAATCAGGAAGCCAGATCAACCTCTCACTAACTGCAAACTCAAGTCATTCAACACTGAGTCCCAGTTTCATCATCTGAGCTCTGACTGGATTCTACTACATGCAACCCATGGTCCCTCTGGTTCTAAAATCCTAGAGGCTGGAGCCCATTTTTCCCCCTGTTTACACCTGTTCAGGAACCCAGTCTTACCACAGATTATTACACCTCCAATTTTAGGAAGGCTCCAGGTCTCAGCAAGTCTGACTGATGGGACAGCAAAGAGAAGTCTATTTCTGGCCTTTCTCATCGGATGTGAGTGTAGCCACGCAACCGGGCAGGGAATCTTGGAGTTATGTCCAGTCATGTGGAAGGGATTATCCCCAGGGAAGAGCTTAGCAATGTGGTCAGTCTGTGACAGAGACTATAACACTAGGTCCTAGGGACACCAACAAGGGACACAAGATCCCTGAGGGAAAGAGAGGAACAGGTGAAGATGCTGATGGACCACCCTGGGATACAACCCTCCAGGGTGGGCCAGGTGTCCCCCACCTAGAATTCCTGTTGTCCTTGTGACCAAATCTCCGTGCTGATTTATAACTGGCTGAGTGGGTAGAGCCTGAGGCTTTCGTACTCACGGTGCATCTCCAGCTTTCTGGGCAGTGTGTGGCACACTGGACTCGTGTTTGCTGAGGCAGGAATGACCACATAGGATGGCATGGAAAATGTGAGCACAGTGGCACATTGAGAACATGCTATCTAAAGCTGCTGTAAATTGTAAAGCAGTACATTTAAAAACTGGCTTTTTGCTGGGTGTGGTGGTGCACGCCTATAATCCCAAGTGTTTGGGAGGCTGAGACAGGAGGATTGCATTTGAGGCTAGCCTTAGCAACTTGGCAAGGTCCTTAGCAACTTAGTGAGACCCTATTTCAAAATAAAGAAATAAAAGAGGGCGGGGGTGTAGCTCAGAGGAAGAACGCCCCTAAGTTCAATTCCCCAGTAACCCCACCCCATACACAGTGGCTTCTTAGATCCTGCAAAGAGAGGGGATTGGGCAAGTTATAACAAAGAGGAGAGGGAGAATGAGATGGTGAAATGAAGAAGAAAAACAAAGAGGAAACAATGAAATGGGAAGGGGCTCCTAAAGAATGAGCACCTACTCAGAGACTGAAAAGTAAAACTTAACTGGAAAAGAATAGAACATCCTATTTTGCAGACTGATGCTCCAGTTGCACTAACTTTCAAGAGAGTTATCTGTACCCTGGGGCTGAACCTCCAAATAAAAGCTCTTGGGCAGTGATAAGATGCCTGCAGCAGGAAGAGCCACGAGGAGCCACGAGCGATTCCTTAACTAAGTCTTATGTACACCAGAATGAGAAGAGCAGTGCAAAGTTGCTTATTAAATAATAAGTGTAATTTTTTCCATATGTGAGTTAAATTGGATGCTCTGTGATAAAGATAATGTACCAATCTTTCTCTTCATTATATTCTCAGGAACTTGTATAGATGGAACAGAACTTAGAATGTATTGAGCAAATTAACAGAACTTGTAATTATTTTTGTGTTCTTTCTTAATACTAAAAATAAAAACTAATATTTAATGAGCAAAAAAATAAATAAATAATAAGCCTCAATTAAATTTAGTATGGTTATTAGATACAAAAATATGATCAAATTTTATAAGCCTGAGTTCCAAACTTTCTGATTTTATTACCAAATCCATTTGCAGTCAGTTTTTTATTCTTAAAACACTCTAACGCCGGGCGTGGTGGCGCACGCTTGTAATCCCAGTACTTTGGGAGGCGGAGACCGGAGGATCCGGGTTCGCGGCCAGCCTCAGCTCGCGCACGCGCACTCTCTCTCTCTCTCTCTCTCTCTGTCTTTCTCTCTCTCTCTCTCTCTCTGTCTCTCTCTCCCTCTTTACTTAGTGAGGCCCTCCGCAACTTCGTGACAGCCGGTTTTAAAATAAAGTATAAAAAAAATAGGGCCAGGGGCGTAGCGTGGAGGTAGAACGCCCCTGCGTTCAATCCCCGGTACCGCAAAAAAAAAAAAAAAAAAACACTCTAAATTGGGCGTGGTGGCACACAACTGTAATCCCAGTACCTGGGAGGTGGAGAAAGGAGGATCGCAGATTTGAGGACAACCTCAGCAACTTGGTGAGACTCTCAGCAATCTAACAAGACTCTGTTTCAAAATAAAAAAGCCTAGGGGTATAGCTCAGAGGTAGAATGTCTGTGGGTTCAATCTCCAGTACCACAAAACAACAACAACAAAAAAAACCCAACACTCCAAACCATGGAAAATTAGGCTAAAAAAAATTTAATAATATATACCAAAGTCACTCTTATTGACATATTCATGCAAATACAAAGAAAGAAATGCATCTCCCTTACTTTCTGTAGTATATATAGTAAAACAACTTTTAAAAGATACTTTTCAAAATAGACCTTAATTTTTAAAAATTATATTGTAAATGTTAGTCTATACAATCATGTCATTTAATAAGAGGGATACAATTTAAGAATTCCCCTTGTTAAGTGACATGATTGTGTCCTTAGGTGTTTTCGTGTTTGTGCAAACATCACAAATTTATTTACACAAACTTAGGTAGTGTACCTACATACCCAGGCTATATCGTATATACCAATGTATGTATAGTTCATAGTTAACCAAAGTAACATTATATAGTGCATGACTATTATTTGTAGTCTAATAAATAGAAAAAATACTAAAATTCCATGCTACTTCTGCTGAATGCTGATTTTTTTTAAGTTAAGGAGCCACATTTATTTCTCCTCAAATTTAATAACAAATATATTATTTATTCTAGAAATTAGAGCTGTGGGGAGTTTGGGGGTAAAAACAGATTTAAAAAACCCTAATTCTCATGGGGGGGAGCTAAAACAAGTAATGGGAAATCTATAACATTTTTTAAGATATCAATTGAATTTTACTAATCCTGGATACTCAGAATTTCTATTATTTTGCATATCACTTACAATCTCCCCCCCCCGCGCACATTTTATTGAAAAGACAGGAAAAGTTACTAAGGAATTAAGGAAAGGTAACATATTTAGAAACTGTCCTCAAAAGGAAATTAAATATTTCATATAGCCTTTTGGCCAGCTCTTCATTTAGCAAAAACTAGAGCAAAGGAGTTTCCTGATACTCAAAAAGAGTTAACCAAAAGAGACACAGAAGACATGATAAATGGACAGGGGCCTTAATAGATTGATAGCAATGCTCAAATTTTAGTGCCGATAAGAACCATGGAGGCAGGGGCAGAAGGAAGACTATTTGGTAAAATGCATATTTCCAGGTCCCAGCTGGGAATTCTGACTTGGAAAGTATATTTGAGGACCCCAAAACTCTGGAAATGGAACTTCAGACCTGCATTGTTAGTAAATTCCTCAGATACTTATGCTGCTCTTGGTTTGTGGATTATACTTTTGAAATTCCTGGGCAGCTAACCAAAATTTCTTTGTATGTGATGAGAAAAATCACACTTACAAATAGAATTCAGGTTGAGTCTACATCAAAAGAAAGCAAGGCACAGGAAAAGAAAAAAGAGAGAGAGAAACAGAAAGAGTAGAGAATTAGACAGGCTTTAAAGTATTTAATTATATGAGATAGATACCATCTGGGTTTCCCTTGCATATCAGCTAATTAAAATATTTGACAAAACTAATTCAATTTAAGAAAATCCCTAAAGCCAGGTTTTCTCTCACTTCAAACTATAAATGCTTGGATAAGTTTACACCTGTCCTGGAAGAGGCGCAGGACAGGGCAGAGAATCTGGTGATGCTGAAAACTGTAGAGAAAGAGCTCTTAAAAAGATGTTGGGAAATGTTTAATCTTGTTAACAGACTTGAGATAAAATTCACACATTCACACATCATGCAAGTCATCCACTGAAGGGGCAATAGTTTTAGTATGTTTACAGAGTCCAGTAATCCTCACCACAATTTCAGAGCATTTTATCACCCCCAATCCTGTACCCATTAATAATCACTCCCCATTATTAATAATTTATTAATAGGTGATCATAAATCTACTTCTTCTATAGTTTTGCCTACTCTGGATATTTCATATAAATGGAATAATATAATACGCTGGTGTTTTGTGTCCAGCTTCTTTTATTTGGCATAATGGTTTTAAAGTCCATCCATGTTATAGCCTGTGTCAGTACTTTATTCCTTGTTACAAAAAGTCTATTTTTTCAACCCCATGTTTAGAAAAGAAGAATACTGGTAAAAGCCTTAATTTATTCATGTATCAGACAAACCATAGGCTAGAGACTATTCATTGCTTTAAATTAAAGAGTTGATCTTTTCTGATATGATTTAACATTACCAAATATGGTCTGGACAATTTTTGCTCATTTCTATGAATAGATGCCAACCAGCAATAGACATTATATACTATTTTTATACTGAAAATACATTTAACAATTAATTATAGGAAAAATTATAGCACTTTCATTATAAGTGATCACTTTTGAAACAAATGACAATTTCTACAATGGCCTAACTCCATAATCTCAAGTAATTTCTAATCCAAAATATACATATGCAGTCTGTGTTGATACAGCCACTAGGATCAACAGCTTCTCTGATTAAATGACTTTAATCATTGCTACCCCAAAATATACAATCTAAAAGGACAAGGGACATTTTACTTGTTCAATGACAAATCCCAAGCACCCAGGATAAAGGCCAGTGTGCCAAAAAATATAAAATATAAGTTTTTATATTATCAGTTATTATTATATGTTATACATTATTATCATTAGTTATTATGAGTATAGTTTGTTTTCCATAAATTTCTTATGAAAACAACTTATATTCATTTTAGAATCATTGAAAAACAGAAACAGGAGCCAGGTGTGGTGATGCATGCCTATAATCCCTATACTTGGGAGGCTGAGACAAGAGGATCGCAGGTTCGAGGCCAGATTCAACAATTTAGTGAGACTCTCAGCAACTTAACAAGACCCTGTTTCAAAATAAATAAATAAGGCTGGGGGTGTAGCTCAGAGGTAGTATACTCCTGAGTTCAATCCCCAGTACCACACACACACACACACACACACACACACACAGAGACAGAAAAATTAAAAATAAACTGTATTCACATAACTGAGAAAAGCTACAGTTAATATTTAGTACATTTCCTTCTAGTTTTTTTCTGTGCACAAACAGGCATATTAATTGGTATCTCATATGACTCAAACTATATATATAACAGTTCACCACTGCTTTTCAATAGAATTCACATATATGCCTTTAAATATTAATTTAATGGACTATATTTATATGGGCATATTCATTTGATTTTATTTATAAAATATTTGCTATTCAATATGTATACTGCATGTGCTTGCAAAGGAAATAAATACCAGGCCAAATATAAAAATAAAACATATAAACTTTTTCAAAAAATATAATCCCCATTAGTGGACTTTTTTTTTTTATTGATGCATTGTACCTATACATCATAATGAATAATGAATGAACTTTTTCAGAACAAACCTTCTTTGCAGGTAGAAAACAAAACTCTTTCTGCAATTTGAAGCTGCATTGTTTGTACTGAACAGGACAAAAATGTTTTATTGCCCAAATTTATTCCTCAGGAAATAGGGCATAATAAACCAAGGTGACCTTAAGATTCGCATCAGCAATCCCACCTTCTCCTTTCTCCCAACTTTCCCTCCTAGGGCCCGCCCTCTTTCTCACTGAAATCAGCATGTGCGTAGAGGAAGCCTGAGTTAGAGACAGCAGCCTGGGCTATGTACTAGCCACAGTTCTATGAGCTTAGATGAATCGTTTTATTATTCAGAGCATGAATGTTTCAGCTATAAATATCAAAGCTCTATGCCAGTGGATCTCAGAGTCTTGCATCATCTAAAAACTTGTTGGCACCTTCTCAGGGTCTTCCCTGGTCCTACTGCACCAGAAACTGGGACAAGGCCCAGAAAATTTGTTTTAACCTATATCATTCTTCTGATTCAGGGAAATGCTTGACAACCACTACTCCACGATTCTTCAAACCTCCTAAATCTCCTCCTCTCCCCTCACTGTGGACTGCAGTCCTGGCTTCCTACTTCTGAGAAAAGTCAAGTAAAGCCGACTTGTGTAGACTCAGAACACAGCTGAGCAGCCCCCACCACCTGCAGCTGCGTGCCTGGCTCTGTCCATGACCTTTCAAAAGCCAGCCCCCCGACCATGCACTTGGCCTTCCCTCCCCCTGCACAGTACACAGCTTCACTAATTCTCCATTCTCTCTTACTCAATATTTTCCTTCTACTGCATCATTTTATTCAGCATATAAGCTGCTCGTTTCTTCCACCTGACCCCCCACTTCCCTTGCTAGCTCTTGCCACCATTTCTTAAAATTGAGGTGGGATGAGCATAAAATAAGATACACAGATTCTAAGCATTTAGGTTAGTAAGTTTCTATCCAAAGCTATGTAACCACCACCCCAAACAAGAACATCTCCAGCACTCAAGGACACTCTTTTCTACTCCTTTCCAAACCCACCTCATACACTCTGCTCTACCAATCAGGCCAGTGGTAGCCTAAGATTAATTCTGCCTGTTTGACAACCTCGTATAAGTGGAATTATAGAGTATGCATTCTTTGGTGTCTGTCATGTTTGCTCAATTTAATGTATTTGGTATTCATCCATGTTGCGTGATATCAGTAATTTCTTTTAAATTTTTATTGCTGAGTAGAATGAACAGTCTATGTTGTTTCATTTGTTGATGGACATTTAGATTGGCTCTGGATTTTTAATATTATCAGTAAGGCTGCTATAAACATTTGTATATAAGTCTTTTTGTAGACTGCTTTTTTTGATAAACAAATATAGACAGTGAGGGACTGACCCAGTGGGTTGTTATCTTGAATAAATCATCTGTTCTGAAATTTTAGACTGCAGGAAGAATCATTTTCTTAAAAACATGAGGCTGTTCAATCAAAAACCCTACCTCTGTGAATGCAAAGCAAAGCATTTGAGAGAAATATGACTCATTTCTTTATCCATAAATACTGTAATCAAACATTCTTTCCATGCCTTTCTATCCTCACCCGACCAACACTCTGTGCCTACTGTGTCCAGGACAAGATGTGAGTAAGAATTGTTCCAATCTTCCAGGAACTTTTGGTATAGCTGGGGAACTTGAGCAAGAAAATGCAGTGGAATGCTTTAAGTGCAACAATAAAACTGCATCCAAGGCACAATGCTGCCCAAGAAGAGACTATCAGATAATCAAATCACACTAAGGTATAGTGCTTAAGAATACAGATTTCAGAGCCAGACCACTTAAGGTCAAATCCCAGTTCATTGTTTACTGCCTGTGGGTACTTGGGCAGGTTGCTTCATTTCCGTGTGCCTTGGTTTCCTCATCTATGAAACAGGGATATAATAGTGTCTGTCATGTGTGTGTATGTGTGTCTTAAGATTTGTCGAACTTTAGAATAGTGTCTGGCACTATATATTAGTTACCATCACCATTTTCAACCCATCATGCTCAGTTTTCATGGTGGTACAAAGAGTGGAAGAGTCTTGAGGTCTCAAAAGGGGGATAATGATTGTGCTGAGACATAAATCAAATAGCATGAGCATAGATACTGTTTGAAATGCACTACATGTTCTGGGAAAAAAACAATAAGAAAAGCTAACTGAAATATAAGTTTCAAAGGCAAGGGCACTAGGAAAGTCAGGATACACAATGAGGCTAAAGAAGTAGGATGCAAGCCAGGTATGGTGGTGCACACCTGTAATCCCAGTACTTGGGAGGCTGAGACAGGAGGATTGCAGGTTGGAGGACAGCCTCAGCAATGCAGTAAGACTCCCAGCAACCTAGCAAGACCCTGTGTTAAAACAAAAAAATATGCCTGGGGGTGTAGCTTGGATGTAGAATGTCCTTGGGTTTAGTCTCCAGTTCTCTCTCTCTCTCTCTCTCTCTCTCTCTCTCTCTCTCTCTCTCACACACACACACACACACACACACACACCAAAAGTAGGATATGGAGGTATTTTTATGTCATGGTAAGAAATTTCTCTCTACAAAGGGGAGTTGCTGACTATAAGCAAGAGTATCATAATCAGATAGAACTTTGGGAAGTCACTTAGTACATGTGAAGAAATTGCAAGGGAGAGCAGCTCGTGACCAGAAAGAAGAGTCCAACATGAGAAGGTGAAAAGGAGGAAAATAAGGACAGGCATAAGAGAAAGTAAGAAAAAGCAACACTCTGGTTACCTATTCAGTGGTCAAGAGTGACCCTTAGGGCTTTCGTCTAAATGATTCAACAGCTGGGAGTAAGAACTGGGACTCTGAGGTAAAGATACTAAACTCAGTTTTGAACTACACTGAATTTGAGATTTTGTTGGCAGTTTCAAGTTGAGTTTTTCAGGGAGAAGTTGATGAGATATGAAATCCTAAAGAAAAAAATGGGTCAACTATACAGATGTAGGAACTATCATCACACAAAGGCAGCTGTAAAGTCTTGGATATGGATAAAAACCACAGCATACAGGGGGAGTGGATGAGATTCTCTAACACAGTCCCTGGGCATACTAACATTCTAGAGTCACAGGGTCGGACAGCAGACACTGTGGTTGATGTCCCAGCATCCACTCCATTCCACCACAAATAATCAGAACACATCAGGCATGATTTCATTTCCTCTGTTAGTAACTATAATACGTTTGGAACCAAAACCAAAGACAAGTATGAGGGGAGATGCCTGAGGATTTTTTCCTTGTTTATATGAAATGGAAAGAACATAATTCTTAATGAAATTGCTGATATGAAATAATGTCTTTAATGTGCACGCTAGTTTGAATCAGGGTTTCTACTACTTGAAGTAGAAAGCATCCTGACTGATAAAATGTATCCATACTGGAATTGGAAGGGAATTATTAGACTGGGAATGGGAAGAAGATGCTATTATTGAAACCAAGAAGGGCAAACTTCACTATGGAAAGCATAAGAAGTAAACCATCTGATCTATGAATGCTGTGTGTATATGTATGTATGTATGTATGTATTTAGGTGCATGTGTTCTCCATTATTGTATTTAAAAATTGATGACTAAGAATAAAAATACTAATTTCCTGCTATTCTCTCTCTACTGTCTATCCTGATACGTGGCACAGAGTTTATAGTAAATAAATATTTTTAGAATGAATGAAAACTGGTTCCAGTTAGGTAAAAGTGCTTTATTTTAGGCTTCCTTATTATTATTTTTAATTAGTAACTATGGGAGATGCTCTCTCAGTCGTATTCATTGATACAGTTTAAAATGCAGGAATATTAACACTGTGTGAATGTGACTTGATATCTTAAGTATTACCATGCAAAGATAATACTATGAATGATACAACTGATGATGACTTTGTCTTATCTTTCTAAGACGCTATCACAAAGTGAGATGAATTCTAGAGGAATTAGCAAAGATTTTTACAAGCCTAGACAATGTTAGTTTTACAATGAAAACTAAGAAATTTAACAATGCCTTCTCCACCAAAGAATCATATTAACTGCAGAAGGCAAGAGGAAATATGTAAATCCTCATTTCCCATTCTTTGTAAAAAAAGAAAACCACTATACCCTACAAGAAACCCTTACAAAGCAGGGAAAAGCTCTGGACACCAGCAAATGGCAACTATTTTATAGTATAGACTAATGCAACGATCTTAGGAAGTTTCTTCCAAAGTTTTATAATCCAAGACTAACATCCCAAAGTCAATACCCTCTAAAACTATAAGATCCATGGTATTATGGCTCATGCCCAGAGTTCTGGAACTTATTACGTGGAGTGTGGTGATACTAGCATCACCTGGGAGTGTGTTGAAAGGCAGGTTCTTGGGCTCCACCCAGACCTACTGAATCAGTACCTGCTGGCCGATGAGACCCTTAAGTGCTTGGTGGACATACTACAGTCTGAGAAGCACACTTCTAGCATAACCTCCCATTGACCTCTTCATTTCTCACTGAGATAACACAGAACCCATGACTCATGCTAGCAAGTCTCAGAATTCTAGTTAAGTGCCAAGCAGTTCACTGTGCACACAGGGCTCAAGCAAAAAGCAAAAGGGTTTTTTTTTTTTTTCCGAGTCAAGACCAATAATGATGCAACAACTGCCTTTTTATGAAGTCCTGTGGAAAGCATTGGATATAACTTTTAACACTTAGGAAATTTCTATAATCATACTAAAAAAATTCCAGTGTAAGGGGCAAAGGGGGGAAAAGAGAAAAGACACTTGCAATTATATAATTATAACATGAAGTGGGGCAAAGACAGCTAAAAACTGTCAAGCCTCAAACACAGAGGCAACCGTTACTTGTAAATCCCAATGAAGACTCACAAAGGCTGGTCTTTAATAGTCAACCTGTCTTTGCAAATCCCTGTTCCAAAAGGCATTCAGTAGGTGTTCTTAGAGTCGATGTAATCTATATTAAAGACAGATCCCTGGTATGTGCATGTTTCTTTTTCTTTCTTTTTCCTTATTTCTAATTTCAAGAATGGCAAAACTGCTTTCCTTTAATTTACATCTCCAGGGCCAAACAAAGTGACTAGCAATAGAAGGGAGCTCAATGTGGAATGAATGAATGAGTGCAAACAAGAATGCATTTTGGCATCTCCTGATGGGCATTATCTGGGGCGGGACCAACAGCCAAGATTCAACATGGTGCTCTACTAGCTGTGCTCCCCAGTCATCCACTGGGCCCAAGAGTTTCCCTAGGTAACTCAAGCACCAAGCAGTACTTAGAAATTCTAACAAGTATTGAGGCATGCTATGGTTTGGGGATGGCTTGAATATGTCCTCTAAGGGTTCAGATGTTGAAATTTAATCCCCATTTTGAGGTAATAAGAGGGTAGCAACTTAATGTGACTATGATGTTTAAAGGGGAGACCTGTGGGAATTTATTAGAATTAGATAAGGCCAGCAGCCCCCAGGATCAAATGCTGGTGACTTTATAGGAAGAGAGAGAGAGAGAGAGGGAGAGAGAATAAACAGACACATGAGTTTCCTGTCTGTTGCCATGTGATGCCCTGTACCACCTCAGGGATGGGGATCTGTCAGCAAAGTCTTAGCAGATGGCAGCCCATTGACCTTTCACCTCAAGAACTATGAGCCAAAAAAACGGTTTTTTTCTTTATAAAGCAGATCACCTCAGGTATTTCCTTATAATTATGACAAATGGACTGATACAGGGCATAGGAAAAATTTTTTTCTACTTGTCCGTGTCTTAAAACAACATACTCATAACCAACATGCTCCATAATAACTAAAGGTAAGCTCAAAACAACACATTGTTAAGAAAAGCAGGGCAAATAAAATGTATTTTCTTCCCATTTGTAATTTTTATTTCTTCATAATTAGAAACCTGCAGAGTATTCTATCTCTGGGGAAATCTAATCTGCTTACTTTTCTGCAAAATGACTTCACAAGGAAATCTTCAATATTATCATTAGCTTTCCCTCTTATTATGGCTGAATTTATTAAACTTTAATTACTTTAAAGACAAGAGCACCTTCTGTCCCAGATAAGAGACATGTTTGACTCTCATTTGGTATTCCTTATAAGATCTTTTGAGACACAAAGATATTAGATCATCCTAATTTACAAAGGAGAGAGTCACAAGGCCTGCATGGTAAGGATGACCTATGCCTGGGAGGCAGTTCAGAGGCAGAGGGAGGGACAGCATCCGGGTCTTGTATGCCCCACCCATTTCTACTACCACCTTTGAGACTCTTTAGCAAAATTTAGATAGATTACCACTGGTGTTCAGTTCCCTCTGAGAAGAACTTGTTCCAGAAAGAATTTGTTTTTCTTTTTGAAAACAACACAGACTTTAACAAAATAAAGAATGAGACCAAAAACAAAAAGGAAAACAAAACACAAAACCACAGTCCAACTGTTCTGTAATTGATATGTGCCAATGTGAAAAATGTTCAAAGCAAAATGCTGGAAGGAAACTCAACCTATGCCTGATGGACTTATTAAGCTTTTTTTCTTTTTTAGTGTTCCTATAAATGGGTCTCAAGATTCTTATAAAGAATAAGAAGGGTTCTGTGCTTGGCATTTTGTATAATAATATTCACCCACTAATGTTCAGTTCAGTTGAGTTGTACTCCAGCCACGGATTTTAAGTAAGATGCTTAGCTCCCCTTCACAGTTTTAACAAGCTACTTAGGTGATTTTGGTGCACCAAGTTTGAAAAACACTATCTTAAATGATGATAATAGAGATTTAGATGTACAATACACTTAGAAAGACAGAATACAGTTGCTATAAATCATCTGTAAGAGATCACGCCTGTATCTCAGAGAACAGAACTTCTAGCATCTCTTAGTAAAAGAAAATATTTTTAGAGGTTTTAGCTAGTGTGTTTCCCTCGTGGGAGCATCCATTATCACTGTCGGACTCCTGACAATCCACCCACAATCCCTGTCTCCAAATTGCTTCTTGTCCTCTTCTTCTCCCCCAGTTTTTTGTCCTAAGCCTCTTTCAAGTCTCCACCTCTCTATCCCCAGACCTTCTCCTCCCTTTTCTATCCTGGAATCACAGGGCAGATTTACCATTCCATGTGGGATTAGAACAATTACTCTTCACACCCTCTTGAGCTTTTATAGCACACAGAGAATTTCATAACAAAACAAAATAAAAAACCCTACTTTACAAAGCACTGTTTCTTTGTGATGTGCAGTTCTTTAAATACTTCCTGAGTCGAGTGATATTTAGAAGAGAGTACTTTGGCATGAAACTACGTATTTAAAATTAATTCATTTTTATATTTTCAACACAATAAATTTTCATACATGGACTATTTATATCAACATTCTATCCCACTCCATAGTCATTAACTGACTTAACTGATTCTGCCAGGTAGACTGCCATTCAAACATTTGTAGTTATATGTCATTAAAACACCAAATTTCAAAGTGGTCTTGAAAATACATGTAAAATGATCAATGTATCTACATTAAATAAAAAGATTTTTTGTAAGCACTTCACAGTAACCCAATGATTTGTTTCAATGAATACATACTTGTCATATCAAGTGATTAATTAAAAGTCCAGTCATATTACCTTCTTAACCACAGTATAGTAAAGTGACAGTTCTTTTAATTACTGTTCATTTATTTGTTGTCATAGTCAAAGTTCTTGTTATATTGTCCTCCAGGATGTGGCAGAGGAGAACAGACTGATTAAGACATGTTCCCGCCTTCAGAGGGCCTAGCAGCCTAGATATGTTCATAAGAATTAATTAATCAGAATTCTGGCTTCTTGACCAAAATATATGTTCTCCCTCGAAGGGGCATGAATAAAGACATAAAAAAAATCATTCCGGAAAAAAGTCACAAGAATTTCACTTATTGTGCAAAAATAAGATTAGCTCCCTATCAGCAGCATTTGGGCACCTGTAAGTAGCAATTGTCAGTCTGCTATAAAATATGACATAATATTCTCATAAATCAGAAAAGATAAAGAACCCAACTCTTAAAAAACTGTACACAATTCATAGAACATTATAAAATCTCACGATCAAGGAGTCCAATGACTATCCAAATAACACCTGTTTGGTTTGACCTTTTCCATCCAGATTAGAATGTGAGTGATGTGAAGGGAAAACACCACCTTAATAAAGGCGGCTCGAAATGTCCTGCTAACACCAGCCACTCCACAGGCTACACACAGCTTAGCTATGGAACAGCCAGACCCTGGTGGCATCACAAAGGACTAGTTTAAAATTAGCTGAAAGAAGAGCGTGGCTGAGTTTGGTGGAACGCTTTAAGTTCATTTTCATTTACTGCCTTACAAATTCTTTCAAATGCATACAACATATAGAGAGTTACATATTTAGTCACTATGCGCTCATCACTTAGATTCACTGAATATCAAGGTAAAGACTCTCTTGTTTTGGTCATACTGCTCCTATGCCTTCCCTGGCCACCCATACTTACTGAATTAAAGAATTGTTTAGATGCTTACTTTTTGTCACTTTGCCTTATATTTATTTTTTGTTACTTTCAGAAACATTTAGGTGGACTAAATGTCATCTATTATTAAACAGACATCCATGGCACTTATCAAAAGCCAGAGTAATCAGGAAAATGCAAATTCAAACTACACTGAGCCAGCCATGCATGGCTATAATCCTAGTACTTGAGAGGCTGAGACAGGAGGATCACAGGCTAGAGACCAGCTTCAGCAACTTAGCGAGACTCCTAGCAACTGAGCAAAACCCTAGTTGAAAACAAAAAAATAAAATAGGGCTGGGGGGTTTAGCTTGGAGGTAAGAATGCTTCTGGGTTCAATTCCCATTACCAAAAAACAAACAAACAACAACAACAACAAAAAACCCTGATATTCCTACACTGATATTCCATCTCACTTATTAGAATGGCCTCCAGTGCAAAAAAAAAAAAAAAAGAATACAAATAACAATAAATGCTGAAGAGGAGGCTGGTGGTGGGGGAGGAACTCTCATAAACTGTTTGTGGGAATGTAAGTTAGCACAGCAACTCTGAAAATTGGGTTTTTGGGTTTCCTCATAAAGCTACAAATAAAACTATCATATGATCCAACTAACTCCTTGGTATTTATCCAAAAAAAATTAAAGAAATCATACTTTAGAGATACACGAATACCCATGTTTACTAGGGCACTATTCACAATAGCTAAGATATGGAATCAGTCTATGTGCCTGTAAACAGTTCAATGGATAAAGAAAATAGGGTACGTATATACACGGAGTTTTAGTCAGTTATAAAGGACAAAATTACACCATGGGCAGGAAAATAGATAAAACCAGAGTCCATAATTTTGAGCAAAATAAGACAGACTCAGAGAGGAAAGTATTGTATGTTTTTGCTCATATGTGCTCATATGTGGAGACTAGAGGGAAAAACTAGAGGAAAATTGATCAAATTGTGTTTCTATGTATGTGCAAATGTGCCACCATGAAGGCCACCATTCTGTACAATTGAGATGCACAAATGAAACAAAAACAAACAACCCAGAGAGCTTGATTAAACTCCCTGAGTTCTGTCTCATCCACTATTGAGCTAAAGGGCTACAATCCTGGCTTGATTTACTGACCAACAACATAGCACTGCAAATAGGCTAATGTTAACTGCCTCGGTTGTGTATGACTGTAGCAGTTCTAAGAAGAATGAACCTTGCCCCAAATCATTTCTAACCACATGCTCATGCCCAAAGTCTGTCTTATTAACTAAGTTCATACCATAATTATTCATCTGACTTGTACACTGAACATGAGGAGGGGGTAATATATTAAGCATATGTCAATCATGCATACCTTACCTAGCTTTTAAATGAGACAGCCAGCTAAGCATAGCAAAGAAACAAGAGTTTCGATTTACGGAAGGCATTGGGAGTATATCTGAAACAGTGCACCAGACACCTTGTGCAGGAAAGAAGATATGTGTTCAAAGGTTCCAAAGGCTACTCAATTGCTTAACATGTTCCGCCCCCCCAACACACACAGTAAGCAGAGATGCTCTGAAATGACATTTGAAAGCAGCATGAGGCTGTGAAACAATACAGAAACCCTAGCGCTGTGATTCTGGAAGTGCTTAAGAGGATACCAACAGAGAAGTGAATAAGATGTTTAAATACAGATTCCTGGGCTTTGTTCCATCTGAATCTCTAGAGGTGAGATCTAAGAATCTGCCTTTTATAACGAGATCTTCAGGTGATACCATAAATGCCAAAGTTTGAGAACAAATGCACTAGACAGCCTTGAAGGACTAAAGTTGTCACCTTGAAATCTGTCATACACATACATAATATCATAATTCTCAAATAGTTAATTGTGGTAATTTTATCCTTTTATTGAACAAATATTACTATTCACAAAGTGTTATGTACCTTAAAGGATGCAAATAAATGACATAAATATTCTGTCTTCTAAGACTTAGCATGTAATCAAATTGAGACATTAAATGGTAGAAAAGGACACTATCAATAAAAATGAGGCTACTATATTCAAAGGTTTTTTAATAGTGGGTGAATTTTCTGCATGCCCAAATCAATATGCTGGTGATAATTTCCTGGCTCTAAGACAACTCCAAGAAGAAAGGGGTGGAAAGGACAGAGGGCTGAGAGCAGACAGGAGGTGGGGGGCAGAGTTGAGACGCCAGTGCTGAGAACACACTCTGACCTGCACGCGAGTGGAACACACAACAGGGAACCCACTTCAGAAGGCAAGTGTATTATCTTTCCACATGACAAGCCACAGTGCTATGAGGAACAGCACTTAGAAAGTCAGTTCTTTAAATGAGGACACATTTCAAATGTTTTCTCAAATGACTCTCAATATCCCATGTTTGACCAAAATAATAGAAAAGACTTTAATTAGAATCTTTGGCCAGCTAGAAAACTCACAGCCCAAGTGACAAAGTTGTCTGAAGCCTCAAGGATGAGCTGGTACCAGAGCTGTGGCAAATGTTAAGGTGAGCACAGTTATATGGAAACTCAGACCCCCAAATGCAAACACTTAACTCTTCCCTCTTGGCAACATACATTAGCAAACAGAGCCAATAATAAGTCCCTTGACTGAAGACAGTTTCATAGGACAGAGAGCACATACAGAAAGTAACCTGCAGCTCCAGAGGTAGAGAGACCTGAGTCATATTCTAGATATTCCATATTCTCAGAGAGTGACCTTGGGTCTGCTTCCATATCTGTGAAATGGGATAATGGCACCAGCTACTTGAATATTGTAAAGAAAAATGAAGTAGCTATGTAAAACATTTGACAGAATGTCCAGCGTTAAAGGCTCTCTGGTTAGCTGTTACAACTACAACTTAAATAGATATATATGTATATATAAAAATCTCCGTTATAAAGCAGGGTGTGGTCGCACACACACACACACACACACACACACACACACACACACACCTGTAAACCCAGTACTTGGAAGGCTGAGACAGAAGGATCACAGGTTTGAAGCCAGCCTCAGCAACTTAGAGAGGTCCTTAGCAACTCAGTGAGACTCTGTTTCCAAATAAAATATAAAATAGGGCTTGGTGAGTATCTCAGACATAGAATGTCCCTGGGTTTAATACCCAGCACCACACACAAAAAAAAAGAAAAAGAAAACTCTCCATTATAAAAAAGAATAACCAATTACTTATGTATGCTTACATATGTAGCCTTACTATGTGATCCTATATATCTGGAAATTAAGATCTAGTTTTATTGATGTACATAAGCCATCAACCAACAGGCTGATTACGCTTCTGTGTTGACATGCTGCTCTTTAAACAATTTCTTCTCCTCCTCCTCCTCCTCCTCCTTCTTCTTCTTCTTCTTCTTCTTCTTTTCTTTTTTTGATGCTGGGGACCCATCCCAGGGCCTCGCACATGCTAAGCATGCACCCTACCACTGAGCTGCCCCTCCAACCCATTTTAATACCTTTAGTTTATATTATTAGAGGACTTTGGCATATAAATCGCAACTTTATAAATTAAATAACTATCATTAGCCAAAGCAACTGAAACAGTAAAGAATTGAGACTTACAAATTTATTTCTCTGCCAGAATTTGCAATGGAGTTCTTAATGAAGATATCCATTAGTTACCATCAATAATAAAAGAGCGGTGATCAGCGATGGCATTTATTGATCATTTCCCAAGTGCCAGAATTTTTGCGAGCACTTTATGTGGATTGTTGTTAAACCCCATAACAACTCCATAAGGCCAAGGTCTATTATCACCATTTTAAAGATCAGGAAAACTGAGGCTTAGAAAGTTAAGTAAATTGTCTAAGGTCATGTGTGCAAGAAGCAATTTCAGTCCACCTAACTTGAATCCAGAGCCTGTGTACTTGACCACAAGTCACATGGCCTGAATCCAGAATTTACTCAGAATTTCTTTACCCTTAATCCACCTTTCCTTTTTTGTATCATATAGTCTGGGATAGGCATTATCAATACAACTTAGTTTATTAGAAACCAGAAGTAATGATCCCATTAGATCTCACTTTGTCCTTTTGAAGTTCCTCATGCTTACAAGATTAGGACCACACACGTTGTTCCCCAAGTGGTCAAAGACCCAGAAAAATTCCCCAGCTGAGACATTCATCCAAGGTCAAAACATTCCTCTGTGGTGCCCACTAAGATCATCATCTTGGTTGGAGACAGTGAATCTTATATGTGTGTTATCCTTCCCAGGTATTGTGATACCTTAATTTCATTTTAATATGTATTTCCAGAAAGCCATAAAGGATGACTAACAGTAAGAATTTCAAGTGTTGTGACTAAAAATAGATGAGATGTTTAACTAAAATATAAAAACATAAGGGGGAATAAAATGGATACAGCAAGGTGGATAAGAAATCCAAACATGCATAATTATATTTTTTGTGATCTATTTTATTCAAAAGTGGCAGGTGTTAGATGTTTATGCAAAACCTAAAAACCTGAATTTTTAATATAAAGATGAGGGTAAAACCTTGATGGACAAAGACTTAAATGGCAGGTGTGTGTCGAGAAGAGTTCACTACAGCATAAAGCATATCAGCTCCCAACAGGGCAGCAGGTTCAGCTTGAGAGAACATTGATAGTTTATGACGGACATGGTGAGTGCTATTTTCTTTATGAATGAGATTAAAGGGTCCTGTTTGCTTCTGGTACTTCAGGCATCAAGTAATTGAAGTTGACTACGATAAGGATTTGATTACAATAAACACTTAATGGACAAGAAAAGGCATTTCTTCCTGGGAAGTATTTACTTTTGAATATTGCAGCAAAAAGTCCTTTGAAGAGTGGAATGAAGTGAAATTAGTTACTAAACAAATTGTTTTGTATCCTGAGAGGATCTATCAAAACCTCATCTAGAAGGCATTCTTGAGGATTTAAAAATGGAATAGAATCAATCAGATTCAACTTCTAGTTTAAAGGAAGAATGCGGAAAGAGAGGAACAAATTAAAGGATACTACTAGAATGAAATCAGAACAAGGCAGAGCACAGAATGCACCACAAGGTACAAGTCAATGGCAAGAAAGAGGGGGAAGAAGGAAGATAGGTGACTGTTTTTAAATTTTAGAGTCAGTAAAGATAACCAAGTATAACAAATGGAAACTGATTTGAATTCTGATTCAAACTAATGATGGGACATTTTTGAGCTAATAAGAGAAATGAGAATATAGACTAGGTATTAGAGAATAGAAAGAGATGATTATAAATTTTCTGTGTATCATATTATAGTTATGTAACAAATATTCCCTTTTTTAGACATGCATGTTGAAGCATTCAGAAGCAAATGACATTATGTCTAAAATTTATTTTAAAACACTTCAGTATCTCTCCTCCACAAAATGATAGTAATTATGGCAAAATGTTGATAATTGTTGAATCTGGGATGATGGGATTCATTAGACCATTTTCTCTACTTCTTTATGATGTGATGAAATTTTTATACATTTTACTTAAAGAGAGAATCTAGAATTCTAAATGTACAAAGCTATTATACATGGTGGTTTTACTATGAATTATAAAATGCATGATCTTTGAATATCATAAGATATATAATAAAATTATGTTTTTGAAAGAATTATACTTGCAGACTAAAAGAAATCTCATTTATATAATTTATTTAAAATTTTGTGGTGATAATTAATCTCTTATTTCATCTACCAAGATATATTTTGCCTTTAATATTTTAATTCTTGAAGGTCAATTTTGGTTCAAATTAAGCATTGTTGCTATTCTTGGGAAATTAAAAAAGACAATATTTTTCATTGGGGAAACAGAAATAAAAGTTCTTCCCTGTCACAATTCTGAGTTTAACCTTATATTAACTGACATTACCAAAGCTATTTGATATTTAACACATACAGTTTCTCATGAGGCAAAATCCTTTAGGCTGAGGCAGGACCCAGCGGTGCGAAGAATAACCCAAATCAGTTTTCTCCCCACCCACTCCAACTCACAATATCCTTTGGACCCCCAAATTCACAGTATCTACATTAGAAAATTCTGAAATGAGTTGGAAGTTTTAGAAAAATCTCACTTTGTTTGATTTTTAAAAGACCTCCAACATATTATAAGCCCAAACAGGTTGAGCAACCTATGATGGTTTACATAGTGAAGAGGTGAATATCATTGCCTGGGGTAGGTTCAAACTTGTTCAGCAGCCCTCAGAAACAACCTCCTTCTATAGCCACCTGGATCAAGTTTCTCCAACCAATTGAATTATTATTCCTATCCACAGTAAACCTCAACCATCTACTCCCTCAGAAGAGCACGGCAGCGCAGAAAAAGGAAGTGGGTGATTATTTTCAAATTTTTTCAAATGTAAACAATAAAGTTAATGAGAATGCTCACTGATGCAGGAAAACATGCAAATACAATTATTTCCTTCACATCCATCTGGCCACATTATTTTAATAATAAAGGAAAGTACTGTCCTGCTATAATGGCTACCAAAATGATTCAGCTCCTGCCAGGGAGGCGGCTCAGTCACAAGCAGCATCGTTTGAAGGACTGTGCTTAGGACACACACTGGAAACAAAATCACTCAAGGAAACCCTGATGTGGCTCTAGAAAATTCCCCGAAGATTACCAAATTTGGCCATTTGTGAACTTCTATTAGAGAAAGTTATGTCTGGGGAATCCTTTCAAAACCTTTGGGACTTAGGAAGATAGGATGTAAACCATACACTCCAAACACAGACACAATCCACTAGTATTATAAAAATCTTTAAGATTTTCAGAAGATTCTAAAGAGTCCGTGGTTCCCCCAAGATCAAAAGCTATGGATGGATTTCATGCAGCTCAGAGATGTGGATATGGTTTTGCTTCTAATCAGTATTAACATTTTGTATGACCTATAGGTCCCCAGGGAAATCTATGGTATTTGGAACTGATAATTTAATGTTTACTCTTTTGAAGCATAATGTTGAAATCTGTATTTCCAATAAAAAATGGTAATAACACAACTTACAAGATTTAGGAATCCAGAAGAAGGTAAATTAAATGTTTTATAGGTCTGAGGTTCATACTCAGTTCCCTCAGGGCACATTTTGAAAGTTCCATTCTATGTCCATTTTTTAAAAAAGTTCCACATCCATTTTTAAGAACCCCTTTAGCAATAAAAATCTCACAGCAAATAGTAGGAAATATTTTATAATACACACCCCCCTTTGTAAAATGTAAAGACCAATTGTGAGAAAATAATCACCATTATAAAATGGCATGTATTTGCACACCCATCTAGCACTTAGAAATGATCAGTTTGAAAGTGTCAGACGTATAAAACTTGGTGCTTGGTGGGGGGGGGATATTTTCTATGCAGACAATCATACCCAAAGATTAGGTGTCACAATAGCATAAGAATAAAAAAAAACTATGAGATAAAAAAAATATTCTATGAGATAGCTCAATATTTGGAATGCTCTTACCATCAAGCCTCTCTACAGTAAATTTCTAAAGGCAATTATATTATTTATCACAGATGAACCCATAATAAATAAGAAAGCAATAATGAATCCAAGTATGTCAACCTGAAAATACACTTGGGCATATTTCAACAAATACATTCATGTAACATGCTTTCCAATAATAATGAAAATAACAAAAATCCCATTTAGAACTTATACTTAAATGTAACATCTCAATGACTAATATTAACAGTGAAAAAGTAATAATTATTCCAAAAGAAATGCCAACTAGTAAATTGGATTCCAAATTTCAAAAAGAAGAAAAAAAGCAAAAGTGTCACTAGAATTAATTCCTAAAGAAGTCACAACAACGGAAATATTTAAAGAGTTAGCTATAATAATCCTATAATATTTTTAGATTATCTAATTTAAAAAGTATGACAATGACAGGACTTTTTCAACAGCAAATTGCAAAGGAAATCACATTCCTATTTCACTTAAGATGATTTTTATAGTCCCTTCTAAATATAGATCTAATATTTGAACAACCACATAGTAAATACAGTCTTTAAATATTTAAAAAGGAAACTCCAATTAGACTTCTTTGATTTAGAACTGTGAACTAAAAAAAGGTCTAAGAATACTCTAGTCCTTAGGCAACTGTTCATTTAGAATGTTATACTGTTATATTTTGGGTGGGACTTTTAGTCTGTTCTCTTTCAGCCAAGCATCTTTCTTTTCTTTAAGCTACAGAGACCAATCACTTCAAGACAATTACATCACCATAGAATGGTGATATTCTGTTTCACTCCACACTGGCCAGATGTGAAATACAATGTACTGTGATGCAGATGAATCTAAAACATTGACAATACGAAATAATTAGACAGTTGAAATTATCCTCCAAAAACACATACAATGGGCCTACAAAATGAATCTCACTTCTTTTTCCAGCTGTGCCAACTGGAGATGCTTACCAAACCAATACAGCCACTTTTCCAGGGAGGGGACAGCACAGGGGGACAAGCTTTGTATCATGAGTATGGTTAAAACAAAAACCCAAACACTTACCATCTCCCTTAGAACATACACTCCAATAGCATCTGCAATATCTGCATGGCAGTATGTTTTTAAACTGCCTTATTGAGCTTAGTCCATAAAATGGTACCATGAATAAGAAGCAGACAGGAATCATAATGAGTACTGCCCAAGGCCGGGTTCACTTACCTGCAAAAGGAAAAGCGAAGATTTTAATCTCTCTAATCATGAAGGCACAATTATTTCCTCACATCTCTACTAATTTGCTTTGACTTGAAGTTGATTATATGATCCAAAAAAAAAAAGGACAAATAGAACCGTATAGACTTTAATAACACTGGAAACACATGTTTCCTTCTCCTGTCTATAAACTGACTTCTTTAACAGGTACAAGTTAATTGGATGCAGAAGTCTGTATGATGAGTTGATAAACAATTGCTCTTCAGTTTGTTCAAGAGCAGATGGGACAATAAGACAGGTGATAGAAATAGAAATCTCTTAAGATCTTAAGGACATTTCTCTGAGAAGTGTCTAATGGTTGTCACTAGATCAGTTACAGCTCTTTCTTTATAGGATAAAATGGTGTTAGTTATTGCTGGAATTCTGCCAATGATCTCCTAGGCAACTGACAGCTAAAGGATCCATAAATAGAGCAGCAAACACCATCAGTGTTTGCTACCCTGAAGTATTCCGCCCTAGAATGCATACTAAAGTGTATGCATTCTCGGAGGTATGCTTTAGCACAAACATTCTTGTCTCAAAACACAGGAAATATCCAAAATAACAACACACTAGAGACATCTAACTAGAAAAAAAGTAAATATAAATGAGCATTCTCTATATCTACATCTACCCATATATCTAAAATCATAATAATAGCCAATATATTTGAGTTCTTATCATGCCCCAAGTCCTGAAGCATTCCGCATGCATAAATTCATTTGGCATTAAAACAACTCTTTGAGGCATGAACTACTATTATCATTTTCTGTAAATGGGAAGGTTAAGAAATAGAGAAGGTATGACACTTGCTCAAAGCCGCAGGGCCAGGAGTGACAAAACTAGAATAAAGAAATGTGTTTTTAAAAATTATCATCAACTCAGATTTCACAGATTCTAGATTCAAGACATTACTTTCTTTCCCTGAAGAGATTCATTTTGATGTGTTACTGAAAGACTGAGGAAGAGTCTATAATTGAGTACCTCAAAAAACAACAAAATGACAATGTATGGTTTTACAGCTGTTTTCTGTAAAACAATAGGACATCTTTCCCTTAGAATAAACTCCTGGCAATAAATACTTGAAAGAAATAAAATGCTTTGATGGATCAACGCTTACAAGTATCAAATCATTATGCATCTTTACCCTAGTTGTATAAAACTGGCTTCACAAAGTTTCTTCAAGGATTTTTCATAGGATTAATACCTGGTATATAAACCGATATATAGATAATAAGTATACATAATACAACCTATTATAGTCAATAATGTCCTTCCATTTCCACACAGAAGCAGTGTGTTCACTCCACACCAGCAGCCAGCCACTTTTCTACTTCTGGAATTCTCTTTCAGACCCATCTTCAGACATTACATGAATTCCACAAGACAGTGGTATCCTTGCTTTATAGTGACATTCTGACTAAATCAAAGTAGTCCATCTCTTATCAAATAACTTACTTCCAAAAATAAAATCTTCCCTTATAAAATATTTGCATTCACTAAGGTTATCACATGGATAAATAGGTAGATAGGTAAAAGTTTCATATATATTCACAATTAAATATCTCTTAATTAATTCCTTTGAATGTTCTGCTGTGTGTGTGTGTGTCCACTAATAACATTATCATTAGGGTTAATTATAAAAGATTGATTGAAAAATATAGATTTGATTCAATTAATGGTCATTGATTATCTACCATGGGCCAAGTCCAATGCTAAGCATGTTCATAAAAGTTTGCTTATTTTACTTCAGTAAATATCCTCTTTAGAAGAAAGTAGGATTCCTATTTTACATATAAGGAAATGAAGATTTAGGACTGGAGCATGAGGGGGTCAAAGTTCTATTAGAGTGGCTACCCGCTGGGATTCCAGTCCAGCTCTCCACAACATAGGTGAGGCAGGGCAGAGTGAGGCTGGGCAGAGGACCTGGGAACAGGAAGAATTAAAGCGGCCATCTGCACCCCCTTTCTGTGAGGCTGGGGAAGGTAAGCAGGAAGGTGAGAGACTGAGTGGCACCAGCGAATCCGGGGCCCTGGCCAGCCCACAGATAATCATTCAGATTAAGGATCAAAATTGTGTAAAGGTCCTTGGTCTCCCCAAACCCAATTCTGACCAATCATAAAAGAACACATAGAAAAACCTCAGGAAGGTTTAAAAGCCCACTCCCCAAGGGCTTAAAGCTCACTCTCTTCCCCGGGATGACCTCCTTTGGTGGGGGAGCTGCTTTGTCCTCTATCTTTCCCTAAGTTAAAATAAACTTTCATATTTCTATACCCTTCCTGATCCTTGGACTTCATTCATCGTGATCCACAGGTTAAGAACCCCTGTTTCAACACCCCTGTTGCATAAGGACATAAGACAATCTTCAGGCCACCTGCTTCTATCTGCCTACATGACTGACCACCTCTGCTTTATCAGATGTGAGATGTGCTACTGTTGAGTGAGTTTTTTTTTTTTAAGGGAAGAAAACATTAGCCAGACACAGTCATCTTCTGTTCCTTATGATCTCTGTCCCACATGTAACTGACTGCTCCAGATACTGCCTGAACACACTGGTGAGAAATTAAGCATGCAGATTATGAGCAAATTTTAGTTCAAATAGAAATAATCAAAACTATCCAAACCTTGTTTTTTCTCCTTTCTACCCTCAATTTGTTGGTAAGAAAATGGTGGCCAGTGGAAAACATGGACACTTTGTTACAATAGCTATAACTTAGTTGCAAGAGAATTAAAGAGGAAATATGACAAGAAAAGGAATTAGGCTAAAGAACCAAAAAAATAAGTCATTACATCTGTGAATTCTACAAGGCTATAAGGTAACTGTGGTGGAAGAATAGTAGTAATGCATCTGTGCTTTGTTCTACTAATAAAGTTTCATGTCAGATTTACATAATCAGCAGCTAGAGATGAAATGCTTAATGCATTCCATAGAGGGTATTTTTAATGCAGGAGATATTTTATGCAAATAGCTCTTCATGTGTCTCTGAATATTATTATCAAAGCGTTTACAGATAAGAGTATTGGTTTCTAGTCTCTTAGGCCACACATTCAGAGACAAGACACCAAGTCCCTGCAAAATACTGAGATGATAAACCCAGTCTCCCCTTAGCCCCCAGTATCACAGTCTTCTTTCTTTGTATCTAAATATACCCCAGCCCTTCATGCAACCAGCAGGACAGTGGTGAACATTCTTTTAATGACAGCAGACCTTGCAAACTGAGTAGTATACAGAATATTTTCCTTTCCAAAGAGATTTGAACATTCCTGGTAATGACAGAACTTCTGAACCACTTAAAAGCTGGGAATGGTGACACAAGCTTGTAATCCCAATACTTGGGAGGCTAAGACAGGAGGATCACAGGTTCGAAGCCAGCCTCAGCAACTTAGTGAGGCTCTCAGAAATTTAGCAAACTCTGTTTTCAAATAAAAAATAAAATAGGTCTGGGGGTATAGCTCAGAGGTAGAATGTCCCTGGGTTCAATCCCCAGCAAAAAGAAAGGAAGAAAGGAAGGGAGGGAGGGAAAAAGAGAACGTAAGACTTCAAACCCTAAAGTAAGCAAATCTCAGGCATAGACCCATTGAGCCAAGATTGAGACAGCCATCTTGGAATCATCTACATTGTAGAAACACTAGCAGCTCTTCTACTTCCCCATGAGTGACACTCAGGAAGTCACCTTTAGTGGACAAGAGACTCATGCAAAAGGTTTCCAGTAAGTTTCACCTTTTCCATCAATTAAAGGCACAACACGCAGACATCAGTCTGTGTTTCATCCTGTGTAGGAAAAGGTCATCTCCATCTCCTCAGAGACAGGGAAGAAAATAAACCAAAAGTAAACCCCATAACAACAGAATTGCTTGCTGTCATTTTGCATCAACAGTCTTAGTGCAGTCACTGAAAACCACCACTCAATTTATGTCTTGAGCCATTTTGCCCCCTATATCAAGTAATGCAAATATTCCATGGAATGCTTTTTGAAGCTAAAAAATAAATAACTCTGAAAGGAAGCATTCATCCAATTAGTGAAAAAACCCTACTGGTTTCAAATGTTAAAGTTACCACCAGGTGGGAAAGTGTCATGTTGTAGATGCCAGGGGTTATTTTCCCACTGAGGAAGCAGAAGAAAGATTTTCTACAGAAGAAAATTCTTAAGAAAAATCAATTATTCATTGCAATGCAAGGAAAATGCTTTTGCTGTTGGCCTGCAAGTTTATCAATTTCCTGGCTTTAGACATTCATAGTCTCTTAATTTACTGGGAGGGTGGTTCTTCCAAAGATTTCTGACAATCTGGAAAAATTGTCCTTGAAGGAATAAAACATCAGTTAACAAAGTTACTATGATTTTGATGAAGAAATATTAGGATTAAGAAAACTGTTTCTATGTTTTAATTTGTATTATATTTGCCAACGATCAAGTACGATTAATAGGAAAAGTTGAGAAACAGCAGAAATGCTGGGCCGTATTGGGGGAGATCCAGGGAATTCAACTAAGGTAAACTAAAAATAGAAACAATAAGGAGGAACATTATTTTTTCATATTTCACATGACTCATACTTACTAATTTTAATTGAAAAACAGCACTAAGGAATTTTCTAGTCATGAACTTTAATATTAAATATGATAGCTGTGTCTCAATAAGAGAAGGAATGAAAATTTGACAAATCAACTTGTTTCAAGAGGTACAAATATCTATTAGTGTTTTTATCTCTATCTTATTCTCTCATCAAATTACTAAGAGTTGGAAAAAGCAACTCATTCACTTTTGTATTTCTTGTATCTAAAACATTAATTGATCCACAGGTTATGCTCAAATGCATCTAGGTGTGAATTACTATAGTGAGCACAAAGATAAGAAAGATGAGGCCATTGCTCTGGAAGACCTGATAAAGTAGTTGGGATATTTAAACATAGATATCCAAAATCGAGATTCTACTTGTATGCAGATAACTATTTGTTCTAATGGTAAGTGGTATCCTCTAGAAGAGTTCAGATCAAGAAGAGACCACTTTAGGTTGGCAAAGAGGACCAGGGAGGCTTCCTTGAAGTGAAACTCGGTGGAAATGAAAAGCAAGGGGAATGAGTCTGAAGGTAAGAGAAATGTGGCTAGAATAGGACATTAGTGTTGAGTAGAAAAAAGAGGTTGATGAACCATGGGTCCAAATTTGAAAAACTTAATGGCTTCAATTGATAACATATGAACCCCTCCCAAATATACCTTACTGTTTGCTTTCTACATACTGTGGAAAGGTAGAAATTAAGTTTGTAGTACTTTAAAGTAGTACATAACATTCATAGAACGGGAAACTTTTTTTTAACATTCTTATGAATAGCCACCATCTCAAGTAGTAGTATTTGTTACAAGTATTAAAAATTATTTTGTAAATAATAAACAAGTATTAATTATAAAATTAAAATCACCCCAAGTAAATATAGACCAATCAGAAAGTTGATGAAATGAAAATTCTAAAGAGGAAAACTGTAATCAAAATTGATATTTAAAATCTAATGCCCAGAGCCGGGCATGGTGGCATACATCAGTAATCCTAGCAATTCAGGAAGTTATAACAGGAGGATTTCAAGTTTGAGGCCAGTTTGGGCAACTTAATGAGACCTTGTTTCAAAATAAAAAGGACTGGGGATATAGCTCCATGGCAGAGTACCCCAATGTACAATTTCCAGTGCCAAAGAAAAAACAAAACATAAAACACCCAGTAAGGTTCCAGCTTTGATCAATCAAAATGGCTCCTGGTCCATCAGAATGGGGCTGGAGTTTGTCTGGCTGATTACCAACCCCAGTTCTAACGTCTTTGTTCAAAATGACCTATTATTAACTACAAGATCAAGTTTTAAAATAATGTTTAGTGACCTGCCTGATTAACTGCAAGAATTTGAAGATAAATCTGGATTAGAGACACCTATGGGGCTGTGAAATAATGAAGGAACTTGAATCCTCTTTGTCACCTACAGCAGTACTGTCTATGTGATCATCTGATCGACTGGCACATATGCATAATCTACTTTTTTAATCATGACATCTTGAAAAGTATGTTGTAACCTCAGATGTGATGTCCATACTGCCCCCAAGAGATTCACCTTCCACATCTGACCCTATTTCTTCATCTACCAAACCAGGATAAGGACACACCCTACAGCAATGCTCTGAGGACTAAGAAACCATATGACAGTCTACATCATCTGTAGCAGCACCCTGTTTAAAAGTAACTTGTCAAAGACTAGAAGTTACTGAAATGATGAAGGACAACCTACTTTAAAAGAGAAAACTAAACCAGGCACTATGGCGCATTCCTGTAATCCCAGTCCTGGAGAGGCTGAGACAGGAAGATTGGAGGTTTGAGGCCAGCATGCTGTAACTTGCATGACTGTGTTTCAAAAAGTAAATAAATAGGACTGGAGTTGTGGTTCAGTTAGAATATCCCTGGGTTCAATCCTCAGTATCACCAAGAAAAGAGAGAGAGAACTAGTTATGATATTTCTCTCTGCTTTCATAATTCAGAGAGAATCTGCCTCCACTCTGGGCCTTCTAGAGGGTTGGCCCAGGCAGCCATATTCGTCCTTGATACACCAAGCCCTATGCAGAGTTGACTGAACAAGGACAGACACCTGACCAAAGCTGAGTTAATCACATTCTTCTGGAAATTTGATCTAAAAATGCTAAGACTTAGTCAGTCAGTCATTGGAGGCTGAGGTGACTATCATGGGATGGTCTGAGGGGCCACGCAGAAATGAATGAGTGAAGAGAAACACTGTCAAAAAGAAACAAAGAAGATGGGTGGAGGAAAGCTGAGTGGGGACTGAGCCACTAGATAGAGAAGGAGAGACAGTGAAGCTGCCTAATGATTTTCTTGTTCTTCAGAACAATTATATTTTCCTGCCGTCATATCCCCCATATCCATTCCTTAAAATAACCTTCTACGTTTTTTTTTTTTTTTTTTTTGCGGTACTGGGGATTGAACCCAGGGGTGTTCTACCTCCGCGCTACACCCCCGGCCCTATTTTTTTTATACTTTATTTTGAAACCGGGTCTCACGAAGTTGCGGAGGGCCTCACTAGGTAGAGAGAGAGAGAGAGAGAGAGAGAGAGAGAGAGAGAGGGAGCTGAGGTTGGCCGGGAACCCAGATCCTCTGGTCTCCGCCTCCCAAAGTACTGGGATTACAAGTGTGCGCCACCATGCCCGGCTCTACCTTTTTTTTTTAAAACATGGTTTTGCTAAATTTCTGAAGCTGGCCTTGAACCTGTGATCCTCCTGTCTCAGCCTCCCAAATACTGGGATTACAGGTATGCACCCCCACACCTGGCTTACCTTTCACTTTGAGTGGGCTTCTCTTCCTTGTAACCCAAAAGGAAGCACAAAATGAGCAGAGGAAACCCAAATATAGATCTGCATTAGAGACACCTATGAAGCTATGTAATAATCAAAGCAAACTGAAGGACTGTGTCTTCTCCATCACTACGTATCAACATTGTGTTGTCAATGTCCTTGAAGAGACCTTTCTTCATTTTGACTGGCTATCAAAACCCTCTCCAAATAAAGAACATAGAGCCACTAGAGGATGAAATTCATCAGTTACTTCTAACTTTATCAACCTAACTAAATAAAAATTGTGTTTAATAGAGCACAGCACATGAAGGTGTATCTAGTAAGTTGTTCCTCTCAGATGTTTCCTATAAAATATCAAAATTTAATTTTTTGTAAAGATTTGTATCCTTGGTTGAGGACCTCAACTAGATCTTTTGATAGGCTCTAGAATAATGACTGCTGAATTTAAGAAAAAAAAACACTATTGCCATTAAATAAATATGAATATGTTGAAACTACAGAGGCTTAGTGATAAATAAGCATACTAGAACCATACCATTTATTCATCTAAGAAGTCCCCACTAGGAGCCTGTCATATGTAATGTATCATACTTCACACTCTGGGGCGCTGCAGATCCGGATACTTTCAGAAAACATCTGATATCATAGGCCAAACAAGGGCAAAAATGATTAAATCAACTTAGTGAGCACTGTCCAGTCTTATTACTTAGGGAATAGAGTGCTTCTGCAGGAAGCAGTGGCCATGAATGCTCCTGAATGGCTCCATCCCCTGCACATTAAGCAGGCTCTGGTCTGACTTGGAAGGAAGAACCTCCAGCAAAAATTAAGACTTGACAAGAAATGATACATCCAGAAAGACACATTGTGGTCATGCAGGACTTCTTCTGGCCCACAAGAAGAGAAATAAATTTTCAAAATAAAGCAGTGCCAGATAAGGCCCAGGATAACGGTTTATTTTAATCAGGTGCTTTGACGCAATCAAATTATTAAAGTATCGGTGCCTGGGATTTACACAAGGCTGTTGGGCATCCTAGCAGTGCACAATCAGCAGGGTATTTTTTTGTTTTGTTTCTTTTTGTGGTGCTGAGGATTGAACCCAGGGGCATTCTACCTCTGACCTACAACCCAAGCCCTTTTAAATTTTTGTTTTGAAACAGGATCTTGCTAGGTTGCTGAGAGTCTTGCTAAATTGGTGAGGCTGGCCTCGAAACTGTGATCCTCTTGTCTCAGCCTCCCAAGTACTGGGATTATAGGTGTGCACCACCATGCCCAGCTTAAGTAGAGTGTTTTAGAACCACTGGTCTTTCCCTCAATACCAAGTTCCAGTTTCAAAAGAAATGGCTATACCACTCATGGCTACAGCACTGTGAGGTGAGAAATTTGTTCTTTACTCATTCTTTGTCTTGCTTAGGGTCAGAAGTCAAATAGAGCAGCTAAACAGGAAACCAGAAGTAACCCAACTGACACTGAAAACTAACATAGGTAAAAACGACTCATTTCACTGGTATCTCTGGGACCAGATACATATGTGCCTGGCACTATGTTAAGTGCTGGAGAAAAACCAAGTAAGTATGTTCTTCTACATCTAAAGTGAGAGACAGGTGATTTCAAGCAAATAAATGTCAGTACCAATTGGGGTCCATGCTTTGAATGAAATTCTCAAGGGCAGGGGTGATGTACCTAGAGGGAACAAAGACTGAAAATAATGGAAGAATGGGGGTGAGTGGTAGAGTGCTGTCTAGCGTGCATGAGGCCCTGGGTTTAATCCACAGCACCACAGAAAGATAAAAAAATAGAGAACTTGGTAGAGACCTACTGAGATAGGGTAGCCAAAAAGGAGATGATGTTAATGAGACAGGTCACTTCAACCCAACAGGCTCATCCAAAAATTCAACTTCACAACCATGAAGACAAATGAAAAGCAGGGCATTGTCATATATATATATGTGTGTGTGTGTGTGTGTGTGTGTGTGTATGTGTTACCGGAATTGAATCCAGGGGAATTCTCCCTCTAAGCTACACCCCCAGCCCTTTTTATTTTTTGTTTTGAAACAGGGTCTCACTGGGTTGCTGAGAGTCTCACTATGATGCTGAGGTTCTCCTCGGACCTGAGATCCTGTCTCCGTCTTCCAAGTACTAGGATTACAAGCGTGCTCCACCATGCCCAGCTGCCTTAAATATTTATAAGGGGAGCTCTATAAAGTGAAAAATACCAAGCACCGTTGGCTGAAATAGAAGAAAACCCTATGTCTAGCACAATTTTGTGTGAGTGAGGGGGCAGATGTCAGGAGCCAGGATCTGCTCTGGGTAATCCCACTTTATCATCAGCATCCCAAAGTGAGGACTACAGACCTCAAACTGAAAAGCTCCACCAGGAGACAGAGCTGCAGAACAGTGGGGAAACCCCAAGACTGGCATCTGCAGGGCTGGCTTGGAGCCTGGTTTTCACTGGAAAGTCCTACTTTGACTCCTCAAGTGTCTAGTATTTTGAAAGACTGTAGCGACTCACTCCTATTGATAAGAGTTTGGCTGCTGTTTTGGCAAGTCTTCTCTCTCCGCCTCCACCTACCCCACCAGGCATTGACACTCCAAATGTGCAGGTTTAGCTGACACTGAAGCCATTGCCAGGGAAGGAGAACTTTCCTTTTCCTATCGGAGAAGGAGGATAGTATGTTCTTCCACCTGTGTGAATAGCAGGGTTTCTAATCATTATAAACCTAGGGAAAAGGGATTTGGAATTTAGCTTCTCGGGGCTCTGAGTCTTGGTCTCAATTTACCACCTGGGTGTGATCCAGCGCAAGTTATCTGATCTTTAGTTCTTTTACCTGTGAAATGGTTTGGATCCCATTGTACCATTTGAATTTTGAACCTCCATTTTTATTATCCCAAAAGGTTAAAAAAAAGAAGAAATAAGGGTGATTCTAGCCCCGTCATTACCTTAAGATACAGTTTTCTCATCTATGAAATGGAAAAAAACTGCCTCATGCATTATATTAAGCAAAATAAGCCAGACCCAGAAAGACAAGGCTTGTATGTTTTCTCTCGTATGTGGAAGCTAGAAAGAATGAAGAAAAGAAGGGATGGGGGAGGAGGTAGGAGTCTTGTGAAAATAGGAGACCAATAAAGTGAAGGGAGGAGCCAGGGAGAGGGAGGAGTAAAGGGAAAGGGAAGAGACTGGAGGACGGAACTGACCACATTATGTTATGTGCATGCACAAATACGCAACAGTGAACCTCACTATTATGTACAATTGTAATGCACAATTTAAAAAAAACTTGCCTCTCAGGATTGATTGTTGTGGGAATCACAAAATATACTTTAGACTTGAAAGTACTTTGTAAATTGAAAGGCTAAGATCAACATAAGATATTATTAACAAAAATTAGAAGTACACTCTGGGTAAGACAAAAATTAAGATGACTTCCAGGGGCACATGCAGGTCAACCATTGGAAACTCCCTCCCTGATAGACAATTGAGGGTAACTGGGTAAGAACAAAGATTAGGAACCACAAAACCAACACATTCAGGGGATGTATAAAGTCTGGCCAGGTGCTGCTTCTCTCTGTGCCTCCATTACCCACCTCGACATAAAAACAATGCTACGTCTCAAGGAGGTTGTAAAGCTCACATGGCATGGGTCATTGGCTTAGCAAAATTCTGGAACAAAGTAACACTAAATAAATATTGGCTGTTGGAATAGCCCAAAAACCTTAGCACCACACAATGTCAGAAGGCCAGCAAAGCCAAATCAAAATGCAAAGCCTAGGGCAAAGGGGCTGGCATGGAAGAGTTTGTTCTACACTGCCAAAGTTCCCGGTATAGTCATCAAATAACATGGGAAATCCACCCGGTTTTTCTATCTTCAAATGACATGGTGCACAGCAGCAAATGTCAAAAGTGAAAAAATAGGGGCACCTATTTCCCAGCAGAGGGGATTCTCCGTGCAACTCGTAGCAAGGCTGTACTGTCGCTGCACGGACCTCCAGCATTAGAAGCTCATTAATGGTACTGTTGGAAATGGGGTTCTTTTATACCCGGGGAAGGCACGCAGCACACTTTCTACACTGAGTCCATTATAAGAATCACCTGCGACATTGGTTAATAATGCAGACTCCAGGCTCTGCCTGCCCTAGAACTCCTAGGGAAAAGAATCTCTAGGGGAGACTCCTCAGAATTGCACCCCAAATGGTAGCCCTATTGTAGGTCTGTTTGGGATCCACAGCACAGGGCAGCCTGATGGTTATTTGGTTCACTTTCCTTCCCCTCCCAACCCTCACCTCACTGCCAGTGAAACCATTCTCTGCAGCCTCACAGATAAACTCCATGCAATAACTAACCTTCATCACAGGGAGACTATCTTTACCTGAAAACTACCAATGGATGGAGACAGCTTTTCATTATCCAAGTCAATGTGCAAATCCAGCTTATAATGTCTGTAGTCATAATTCATAGTTTATCCAGAAAGATAAAAGGAACCCAGCCCCAGTTTCTGGGAAGCCATGGGAGGTGCCCCCATGTCACCTTGGCTCAGTTCCCAGCCTCTTTTCTACCTGGTTCCCTTCTGCCTTGAGGATGGGAAGTTAGGTGTTGTTTCCCTCTTCAAATAAAAGCCTTTCCTGTAGACGCTGGAAGACACAGGGAGAGAAGCTTGCCTTTGCTTCCCTCCTTCTTGGAGAGTAAAGAGTGAGGAGAATAAAGAGAAGGCTACAATATCTAAGTAGCTGAGAGATGCTGCTGGCCCAGACACGGAAAAATGACAAGCCCCAGCAAAGAGGCTAACAAGGCTGTTGTGTGCCTTGGGGGCACTTTCTGCAACACAGACAAGCTCTGCTGTCTATCCAAACACTCACCAAAAAAATTCAGGCACTGGGAAACACAATCCATAGTCAGGCAAATTCCTATGTACCAGGAACTTACGGTTCAATGATGGCTGAAACACTAATAAAAAGTAAGGATAAAGGACAATAGGTCACAGAGGTTTGGAGGAGGAGAAACCATTTTCCACTTAGTCAACTGCAAAACTTTACTTTGAAGAAACTTACTTTTTCCTGGCTTCTCATTTTATCAATAGTAAAGTTAACACCTCACTCTAAATTTTGTTGATCCAAATGGATTCTCAGAGAAGATTTAAGAGACTTAAAGATTTAAGAGCAAGCCTGGGGATTCATCCTAGGTTTTCTAATTCTAAGTAAGTCCGCAAATGTATATTCTATGTCTACTATGTTCTAGGTACTGTTCTGGGTACTGGGGATATAGGATGAAAAGACAATCCCTACCCTCGAAGAACTTGTGTGCTGGTGCTAATGTTATTATACCTCACCACAGTCGGGACAAAGGCACAGAAGCATAGAGGTAACACAAGGACATATGGATGATATCAGAGCTGAGCATCTATTCCAAACCATGCACAGCAATGAGAAGTCGTGAGATTAAGACACATTTCAAAGGAGCAAAACAAATTAAGTTGAAAAGGTTTTCAACCAAGACATCTTCTAAAACACCTGCTCAATTTGCACACAATTTCTAGCACACTAACATTCCTTTATTTCTTGTTTCCCTGTGGATTTTTGTGTATAATCTCCTTCTATCTAGGTCATAAGCTCCTCCATTATAGACACAGCTTTTTTGTTTTTTTATATTACTCTCCACAGCAGTTTTTTTTTTTTTTTGCGGTGCCGGGGATTGAACCCAGGGGTGTTCTACCTCTGCACTACACCCCCGGTCCTATTTTTTATACTTTATTTTGAAACTGGGTCTCATGAAGTTGCAGAGGACCTCACTAAGTAGAGAGAGAGAGAGAGAGAGAGCTGAGGTTGGCCACGAACCCGGATCCTCTGGTCTCTGCCTCCCAAAGTACTGGGATTAAAAGCGTGCGCCACCACGCCCGGCTCTCCACAGCACTTATGGTGTTTCTGCCCATTGCTATCACTCAGATCATAGTGACTGGCAAACAGAAATGATCTGTTCTTCTGAATACTGTATGACATGACCCTTTGGCAAAAGTAAAAATCAAACATGGTTTGTAGATATTAATAGACCAATTATATAGATTGACATGGTTCAAATTCTGAATTCATACTTTACCCAAGTCATAATCATTTTTCCCTTTGGCGCATTTGTCTCAAATATTTTATTTTTCAAAAATTGATTCACAAGCCGGGCGTGGTGGCGCACGCTTGTAATCCCAGTACTTTGGGAGGTGGAGACCGGAGGATCCGGGTTCGCGGCCAGCCTCAGCTCTCTCTCTCTCTCTCTCTCTCTCTCTCCCCCTGTCTCTCCCTGTCTCTCTCTCTCTCTCTCTCTCTCTACTTAGTGAGGTCCTCCGCAACTTCGTGAGACCCGGTTTCAAAATAAAGTATAAAAAATAGGGCCGGGGGTGTAGCGCGGAGGTAGAACGCCCCTGCGTTCAATCCCCGGTACTGCAAAAAAAAAAAAATTGATTCACAGACTAGCTCAACACTGGATCATGAATGTTACATTTCAGCAGCAAACCAGACATTATTTTCTATGAAATCCATTATTTCAAAAATAAAAGTAGTTCTAACTCTTTGATGAGTACAAAGTTTAGTATCTGAGCACAAGAATAGTCAGCAAATTCATGACAGGCCTGTTGAAAGGTCACTTGTAATCATAACGGGTTAACTCTGCAAGAGCTCATAGTTAGAGACCATGCAGATGTGGCTGCATAGTTGGATAATAGTATGGAATAAAACACCCAAGTCATTTGAACATTTGAAACGTCATGCATGGGTTCCTACAAGCCAAGCAAGGCCTAGCCTGGAATCACTCTTTTCCTTTGTAATGTAATTGATCAAAGCTGTGAAAAGGGTTGCTTGCCTTAACCTAAAGATGGTCCTACCCCAAACAGTAATTACAAAAGCCCCATATTTCCTAAGTCACTTCCAAAAACATCCCCATTTTCTGAAACTCTGTAACTACTAAAATCTCTACCTTGCTTCTAAATGAGACTGGCAACAAACATAACCTCAAGAATAATTTAAAAGGGAAGGCCAGATAGCTTTGTTACCATCAAAAGACTAAAAGAATTGCTTGGCCAGAGAAGTTTTTTTCACTTTGAACAGTCTGATTAATCAGGGTGGTAAGAAAATGTCAGCTCCAGAGGGATTTGGGGAATGTGTGCAGTTTTCTGAAATAAACCACTTGGCTAAAAATCAATGCATTTTTTTTTGCAGCTGAGCCCAGCTGAAGACCGTTGTCCTTATCTAGTTATCAGGAGCCACTGCCTGCTTCAACCCACAAGCTCCTCTGTTTAGCCAGGTGTTTTTAATTTTATGCTTAGTTGAAATGCCCCTGCCTGGGGTTGTTTCCTGCTGACACAGGACCATATAATGGCCCCAAAACAAAGGGACTGCTAAGGGTCTATAGCAAGACTTTTTTTTTTTTTCCCCATGAGCAATGCAAGCTTTTTGGCCAGATTTCTGCTTGGGCCATGGCCTCCTATCCTTGTTGGTAGATTAACAAATTGCAGCTTTTGCCCTGTATCCCACAACTGTCACTTGTTTAAATTTTTGACACTTAACCTTCCACCCTTGACCCAGGTTTTGGATTTATGTCCATTGTCCGGCTTAGGTCTATCTGAGCCTAACTCTAAAATGCTGGGTTTCAGATCCTCTGGTCCAGTATTACCAAAAGCTCCTCACCCAGGAGCTAACTGGTTCCTAAACCCATCTGCTGGCTGAATTTTTCTCATCTGTTAAATGGAGATAATAGTATCCATTTTACAATCCTCATAAAGCTTTATAAAGATGGTATGAGTTAAAGGAAAAATTTAAAGGTTAAGATGATGACTCTTATATGACTATAAAATTAACATGTTTCAAAGATCTGATTGAAGTCATTAAACTAATGAGGCAACGGGAAAGATTAACAACCAGTGCAAACACATATATAGACAACCTGGAAGGCGAAATGAATGAATGGATACAGCATCTCTTCTGCAAGGAAGATGGGTGTTATCAATTGAATCTCCATGAGAGTAAAATGTATTTTCCTTATTCTCAGTTTTCTACAACCTATGTTAAAAATAATGGCCAGGCGTGGTGGCGCACGCTTGTAATCCCAGTACTTGGGAGGCAGAGACCGGAGCATCCGGGTTCACGGCCAGCCTCAGCTACTTAGTGAGGCCCTCCGCTACTTAGTGAGACCCGGTTTCAAAATAAAGTATAAAAAATAGGGCCGGGGGTGTAGCACGGAGGTAGAATGCCCCTGGGTTCAATCCCCGGTACCACACAAAAAAAGAAAAAAAATAATGAAAAGCAGACACCTCTAAAGAAAGAGTACTCTAACTATCACCTAATATGCCATTGTAAAGACATCTATCAATCCTTTTTTGTCTGTTTTAATGGTTCTTTTTTGGCAGATTTTCTTATTGTCTGCGTAAGTAGACTTGTACAAAGGGGCTTTGCAAATCACATTTATGTACCAAAAGTAATTGTCAGCGACATATTTTTTTCTGCTAATAAAAGGTGATCATATCTGTACTTCCTTTGTCACCACCATAAAAAAAATAGTTGCAAGATTAAATGAGATTCTCCAGTACTTAACAAAGATACTATGTACATAATAAATGGCAGATATTTATAATCAGTAAGCATGCACATCTGTACACACACACTGACCTATTCAAAAGCTATACACGACTTTCTCCAGGTCTTTTCTTGTATTAAATTAATGGGATGTCATTGTCTGCTTACATTCACAAGACAGTGAACAATCATATTCCTTCTTGACTGTTTCTTTTCCCACCTCAAGGTCCACTGTCCTAAGCTCGGTAATATATCTAAAGGGTTACAAACTCCTGATAACAAAAATCTCCAGGGCAAAATAAAACCCTGTCTCCAAGGAAAAGCCTTGAGAATTTTAATCAACCATTCCAGGTAATTCTAATTATTAGACACTTCAGAGAAATGCTAGGTTAGGCAGTATCCTGGAACCTGGCAACAAAAAAGGTGGTCCACAGAGAAGAATAGACCATAAAAGCTCCCGAATGAATAAGGCCATAGGTCTGTGGATGGAGCAGCAACAATGGCAACAACCACGACAACCGTGATTGGGGGTCAAGAGAAATTCTATCTGTCTCAAACCTCTTCAAGGGCACACATACATGGCAGAGTGGGTGCATCACCCCCAAAACATAAAGAGTCCACGAGCCTACACTTCACATAAAGTAAAATGTTTTACAAAGTAATCAGACACCATAAGCTCAATCAATAATAAAGCACAGGCTGTTCTTGGTTTTATTCATTCAAATCATTGTAATATTCAATACCAAAACAAATAATTTAAACACTTTATTTTCCCTCTAGTAATTTCATCAAACATTAATTTCTTTGTAGACACCCACACCAAAGGGCAATTCTTTCGTGGGAAATTATAAAAGGAGTTGGCTAAGTCTAAAATTACAGCACAGTTTTACATATGCAAACAGAAGGCTTTTCATTTGGAGCAAAAATCTCAGAAGATCGTATAATAAATGTAAACATCCATCCTGAAAATAGAATTTTAACATTTTCACTCCCAGAAACCATGTAAAAATTTCAAATGAGAATCTGAATATTAATAGCCTAAGCTGTTCTTCAGCATTTCAGAAAACCCATGCAAATATTTACTGATATGACTGTAAGGTATACTAGAGAAAATAATACAATGCTATTTCAGTAACAGATAAAAGCCACATATTTTGAGTCTAACTGTTCAAACCGTCAATTTGGACGGTTGTTTTACTTTCTAGAAATATGGAAAGAACAGAATGCCTACATCACAGTTGGTATGGAGCAGTAAGCATGTGGATGCATTTTGTAAATAATGCTAGTTACTGGGAGTTCAATTCTACACAGATGTGAAATCTCTAACTTTGTATAGAGGAGAACTGGGCCAGACCATCTGATGCTAGGTCATGGAAAACAGGCCAAACTGATTAAGCTATTTCAGAGACTGTTGAGAAAGGATATTTGAATCTCAAAAATCAAAGAAATGTCATGCAATATGAGCTGGCTTAGATTATATGGGGTTTGTCAGAAACTGCCTCCTCCAAGGCAAAATGAAGTAAAGCAACTGGGAGAAATCCACATCCTACAGGCATTTTTCACGTGGCCTTAGTTAACGGAGTCCTCTCAATGAAATTCAGTACACTTGTTCTTCTATGAAGAAGAGCTTTTGAAACTATGTTCCTCAGTATACAGTAGGTGTATTCGACCGATTGTTCTTAGAACACTGTAATGTGGGTTCCCTAAGAACAATCTCATCAATGTTACTGGAATAGTGAAATTGGTGGCTACTTTAAAGACAGCATCTCAGCTGAGGCAAGTATGAAATATAACATTATCCCTAACACTATGCGTCTGTACATCGGGAGACCCTTTTATGTTGTGTTCCATTAGACGGACATTCTTTGAATTTTGCAGTGACTCATGAAAATGTCAGGAGTGATTATTCCAGATAACTGGGACAAAACAGCTCTTTAAACATGCTTGCCCATAAAGAATTGAAAACAAAAAAAGGCATTGTTACAGGAATATATTAGAATCTTTCTAATGAGGTTGTTAAGAAAGAGATACCAGCTTTCCACCACGCCATGCTAGTATTTTCTACAACAGATTTCCAAGGAAATTATGTTGATGCAGTGGAAAAGGAATGACGGAGCTACATGGGTTATTTAGAAAACAATTAATATGAAGAAATAAAGAATGTAGGTTGGTGAGAGAATATAGGCTCAGCGCTATTTGTTGTTTTTGCTTTTTTTAAAAAACATGCTTAAGGGGGAAAAAGGCAAACTAGAGAATTTGCGAGTCTCCTTTTCACTCCAAACCCCAACCAAACCCCACAAAATTTTTGTGCTAAAGTTTTTGGTATGTCCTTCTAAAATTGGTTTCTGAATATATGTACGAGTGTCCATGTTACATATATATTTATATATACATGTACTTGTTGATAGACATATACACATATGTGCACACATATATAAACATACATCCATACATAGCTGTATCTTGCTTTTTTCACTTAAATGTGTAGATACTGGAGATCTTTCACATAAAGTGCTAGATGGAAAGTTATATTAAAAAAGAAGTTGCAGGAAACAAATGATAATTACCTTCCAAATCAGTGGCTCTCAACTCTGACAACTAGAATCACCCAAGGACCACTAATAAATACTGATGTTAGCGACCTACTCCAGATTAAGTTCCTGGATTTTTAAATGCTCCCTAGGTGAGTGTAATGTTCATCAGTTGCTTAAGTGCTAAGATGATAAGCCTGAAATCTCAACATGCTTCGTACAATTAATGCATACTATTCAACCATACACAGGAGCAGTCTTTTGTTTTTAGTATACCATATGCATTGCAGAAAAGTAAAAAATACAAAAGAGAGAAAGAAGCTCAAAAACACACATACCCACATGAGTTCTTAATAAACACCACCAGATAAGTCAAAGCAAAAATAGCATATCAACTCAGAGACAGATTCCTGTAAGTCTACCCTACCAGAGGTAGCCAGTCACCCCAGAAATCACTAAGGAATCCCAAACTGCTCCAAAGACATCACCCAGGAACCCCAAACTGCCCCAAAGAACACAGTATGAGATGCTCTGGCCTAGCAAATTGATGGCAGTCACATCAATCTTCAGAGTAACAAAAAGTCAGAACAGTGCTTTCCAAAGTGGAGTACCTGCAAAATAATGCGTCAGGTCACAGAAAATAGAGTAACTTTCTATATATTTATTTTAAATGCTTCTTTAAAAGAGAGTCTATGTTTTTGAACTTTACGATGTAAATAATTTAGTTGTATAGTAGTTCATTCATACAATTTATAATTATACACATGAGGTCAAACTGGATGAAACTGGCATTTTTATAAGTCAGAAGATTAGTAGTTAATATGGTCCAACCTAATATGTATAATTTAAAAATTTTGTGCATTTCATATTGTTCAACCTGTACATCAGGGTTTCTTAATCTCAGCACTATTGGCATTTAAGGCTATAATTCTTTGTTATGGAGTGATTCTCAGCATGTATAGGATGTTTAGCAGCCTCCCTGGCCTCTACCTTCTAGGTGTCTAGAATATCGGTTTTCCCCACCCCAATCAACCACTGTAATTCCCCAAATGCTTTCAGACATTGTCAACTGTCTCCTCAAAGGCAAAGTCATCTCCTGTTCAGAATACTGGCCGATACTGAGTGTGCTGTATTTTAACTAATGATGAGAATGACTAAAATAGTGTAGAGACTACTGAGGAATAGAGACAGCTGCCATTAACATTATTATAAATGCCAAAATGCTAATCCAATATGGACATTGGTATGAATTCCACATTTGGGCCATCTGTTAAAGATAGGCTGGGTTCGCCATCGCCATGCACATGATCTATCAAGTCTGAAGGGATGCTCACCACAGCATCGTGCTATGCACAGAAGGCATCTGCAAAGAACCTTAGTAAGGGAATACAGAAGCAGCTGCTCTTCCAAGCTCAACTGGGGGTAGACAACAAGGGTGAGAGGAAATATATCCTAAAGCTCCAGAAACAGCAGTCACAGATAGACTGGGCTGGCATGCAGTCATCAGGCCTGGCTAAGGTTTTCCCAAGCAAAGGCTTTCAGAAGGCTCTGGATCACAAAATGTTCTCAAATGCCTAGTCATAAACACAATGAGAGTGGCAGTCAAGAGCCAAAGGACTGTCTTCCCAGAGCAGGCGGTGGAAGAGGCTGTTAGTCACACGCTGATCTATGCAGCACCCCCACACATCGATAGAGGTTTAATCAATATAATTTATCTTTGAAAATTAAGAGTGATGATATATGGACATGTCGATGGTGCTCATGTGCACAAGCTCCAGGGTATATAAATATATACATACAAATATGTTAAGTACTGAGCTCATTTTCTTCTTCTCAAAAGCAAAAACTGTCAATTTCAGACATTCGTTGTTCATTGATTCATGTGGTCTAAAGGCACCTTTATTCTTAAAGAAAAGAAAAAATGCCCTATCCCAGTTGAAAGGCTTTTGGTCATGAATCTGTCAGTGTTGGCTCCCATTAAGCATTGGTGTATATAAGATATAGAAATATAGCATGTAGACATTATCACCATCTACAGACAAACACCAGCCTCATTACTTTCTAAACAAATATATGTAATACATGACAGATATTTTTGAAGTTCTTACTTAATAGCCTCAGAATTTGCTTTCTTTCTCAGGCATTAATATTTTTGGAAATAGAGTGGGAGGAAGTGTGGGAAGGAGGGAATTCTCAAAAGGAGCTGAATAAAAGCTGGCATTAAAAAGGAATTGGGATTCCCCATCCCACCTCCTGCTTCTGAAGGGGAGGAAAACAAGACTGGAGTCTTGAGAAGCCTCCCCCTGGGCTGACCCCGTGGAGCGGGGACAGAAGCCAGACTTGGTCACCAGTCACCCAGCCTGGGACAGCCCGCCAGTGTCTCTTTTGGGTAGATATTTCAATGATGCTGACTGGGAAGCTCACAAAAAGACATAAGAATTTTCCTTTGTTCTTTTAAAATTTTCTAGCTGTAGGAGTCCCATTTATTTAACTAGGATTATGACTGTTTGACAGAAGAAGAAACTGAACTTTAAAACTAACTTTTAAAAAGGACTTACCACAGGCGTGGCATTTTTAAAAATACTTTTTGTGTTTCAATTCTAATAATCCTCAATTCCATTATACATGCACACAGTGCACATGTGTGAGCAGGCAGACACACACACACCCACCTATGAGGTAGGTACAAGTTTAATCCCCAATTTATAGATAAGGGAACTAAGGCAAGAGCATCAGGGTTAGGCAAATGAGGCCCCAGGGGCAGGAAGGCAGAAAGATGAGAGGTGCCTCACCGCACCCTACAACTAACTGGTCCTGAGAAGGAGGGTCTCAGGGACACCTAACCTAAGACATTCATGAGGGAATGGTGTTTGCAAGAAGTGAGTCAATTAACACCTTAGCTCCACTACTAACTAGCTCTAGAATTTAATTTATCTGAGCCAGACATTACTTCTGTGAAAAACATGATAATACCAACCAAAGGACTGCCTCCCAGCCACTGAGTTTGAGAATATTTTTATCAAAAGTCACAGCCCCCAAGGTACACTCAACAAACATTACTTTCCACCCGTCCTGACCCACCAGAACCCTTCATTTAATATGTTAATGGGAATTTTATTTAAGTTACACTTTTTTTAAACCAAAACAAAACTTGGTTATTGCTTACTTAGACTCAATGGAAATACAATTATTGGACCATGCTCAGAACGTGATCTTTTCAGGAGAGCATAAGAGAATTTGCTAAAACACTGAGTTATGTGGATTTGGGTGTCTGCTCTTTGCTTTATTTGTGGACTCCCGGACTGGAAACTTAATTATGCCCATCAATAGATGGCTGTTTAAATAGATTATGGGACAATCATGCAAAGAGAGCCACACACCCACACACAAAGAACCAAGGAGAGTCTGGAATGAAATGAGACACAATACATAGTTAGGCGAACAAAGCCAAGTACAGAGCCAGGAACACTGGCATTTGAATTTCAAAGGAGGTTCAGAATGTGTCCATTCATACCTGTGTGCCCTTCTAAATGTAAACCTCTCTGGAAAGATACACACATCACTAAGACTATTAGCTGCAGCTAGTGAGGAAAATTCAGTGCTGTGAGCCAGAGGTGGGAACATTCACCATGTACCCGTCTAGCCATTTTTAATTACTTGACCATATTAACTACTTCAAATGATGAGGGAAATAAAGAGAAGACTCCAAGGAGATAGTTGCAAGTCACAGTGAGCTCATGAAGTGAAGTTCTGGGAGCACAGAAGTGACTGCAGCTTTCCAGATCAGCACTCGTCAAGGTCCAGAACCAGCAGCATCACCCGGAAGCCCATCTCGGTCCCATCTGAGACCTGTTAGGAAGGAATTTCTGCGGATGGGACCCATGATCTGTTTTAAGAAACTCTTTGGGTGGTTTCAATGCCTGCTCAAGGTTGAGAAGCACTGTGCAGATCACCATCTAATTCACAAATAGCATGTAGGCTGGCTGCAAGACACACCTGGAGAGTTTATTTAAAACAGGCACCCAAGCAGGCATGGTGACACACACCTGTAATCCCAGTACTTGAGAGGCTGAGACAGGAGGATTGCAGGTCAAGGCTAGTCTCAGCAACCTGGGAAGGGCTTCAGCAACTAAGTGAGACCCTGTTTCAAAATAAAAAATAAAAACAGTGTTGGGGGGTGTAATTCAGAGATAGAATGCCCCAGGCACCCAGGTCCTGTGTGACACTGAACTGTAGTAATGCAGATGAAGCCTAGGATTGTGTTTTGTTTAAAAGCCTGATTCTGCCAGGTGTAATGGTGCACACCTGTAATCCCAGTACTTGGGAGGCTGAGAAAGGAGGATTTCAAGGCCAGCCTGTGCAACTGAGTGAGACCCTACTTCAAAAACAAAAATTGTCTTAAAGAGCTGTGGGTGTAGCTCAGAAGTAGAATGCCCCTGGGTTCAATCCCCAGTATCAATAATACTAATAACAATAACAACAACAACAACAATAAAAGCCTGATTCTGATTCTAGAGTTTAGGAAACACACCCCAAAATCTAAGTTGACTGTGATTAATACACATGTTTTTCACTGAGATTAATTTGCACGTGGCAGTCTAAAGCGATACAGTCCCAAGGATACTTCTCAGAACCTGAGCTCTCAGTTGAGTACTGTGTAGTGATTTTTGTTCCAGGGAGTAGACGGCGGCATACATCAGAATGACCTGGAGGGCTTGTTAAAACAGACTGCACTCTTCCAACTGCAGCTTCTCACTCTGTGGAGGGTGGTGGCATTTGCATTTCTAACAAGTTCCAGGTGATATTGATGGTGATCAGTTGGTCCCTGCACTTTGAGAACCACTCCTCTAGACCACTGGTCCTCAAACAGAATGCTACATGTCCTTTTCAAGTATGCTGCCAAATATAGTCACTAGGTGGAATAATTTTTGCTCTAACTAAAGATGCAAATATTATGGGTGTAGGTATAAGAGCTTTGAGCTGGGGAGTTGTGCTGTGCAATGGTAGATGGGGTAAGAAGGCTCGGCCAGGCCTGCAAACAATTCCTCTCAACCAGAACAAAAACCATAAAACAGTGTACCATGAGGATTACAATTTAACCCTTTAAAATTTATTTTCTTTTTCTTTTCCTTTCTTTCTTTCCTTTTTTGAGGGGTATTCGGTGTGGATTGAACCCAGGGGCATTCTACCTCTAAGCTACACCTCAACCCTTTTTATTTTGAAACAAGCTCTCGCCAAATTGCTGAGGCTGGCCACAAACCTGCAATCCTCCTATCTCAGCCTCCCATGTACTGGGATTACAGATGTGCACCACCACGTGTGGCTCCCTTAAAATTTCTTTATATGAATTCAATCCTTGAACTCTAAGACCAAAAAGCACTCACATTTGATGCACCTTCACTCTCATTAACTGAGCACCTGCCTGTCCCATGACCTCATTGCCCATCTGGACAAGGCTATGAGATTAAACAAAGCTGTTAGCAGGCTCTGGGTCCCACAGCAGCTCTTTGGATTTGTAAATGAGGGAGTGGCAAAGAACAAGAATTTACTAAGACTCAGTACTGTAGGGCTGGACTGGATCTGTGTGATAGAAAATCACCAATTTCAGTTGAGGAAGCGGTGACATGGAGCAGATGAGGAGCTCAGCACCTCCCGGTGGCCGAGCTGAGAGCATATTTCTCCTCCGGGCAGGGGCTCTGGGCTCACACGCCAAGAAGTACTTTTCAGGACAAAAGAGGACACTAATGGAAATTATTGCCTGGTCGCATCACAGGGGGTGGAGTCAAGGAGGTAATTCTGGGGGCTCTGGGGGAAGCATCACTGCCACTGGGCAGAGCCAGCTGAGGTGGGAGGAAGCAAAGCACAAAGTACCACTGAGTTTGTTTCTAACCCCATTATTTCTAATGCATGCTAATTTTATCATGAGCTAGTCTGATTATGTTTAGGAAATAGTTGTTCTGTCACCTAAAGGTATTTATAATGCAAAAAAATTAGCTAGCAGAGAGGAATATATACTATTATCCTCAGGGCCCTTTATACCACCTACCTTTATTTATTTACTTGCAATAAAGTCTTAATTTTAAAAAAGCATTCTGTTATCCATTAGAATATCAATATGATTTCTTCTTATGATGTGGCAGCAACACTGGATATGTTAAAATACTTAGTAAAAAATTAAGGGATGTGTTTCTGTTATACTTCAAGCCTCATTCCAGTTGGTTCCTTTCCTCTATTTCTTTCTTCTGCTCTGACATACCTGAGGATTGATGACATAAACTTATAAACTTATCACTATGGAAGTGATTCTCAGAAGGCCCATATTAGAATTTCCAGTCAGTGGTGTTAAGAATTGCCACTCCAAGGCGCCGGGCGTGGTGGCGTATGCTTGTAATCCCAGTACTCTGGGAGGCCGAAACCGGAGGATCCAGGTTCGTGGCCAGCCTCAGCTCTCTCTCTCTCTCTCTCTCTCTCTCTATTTAGTGAGGCCCTCCGCAACTTCATGAGACCCGGTTTCAAAATAAAGTATAAAAAATAGGGCCGGGGTGTAGCACGGAGGTAGAACGCCCCTGGGTTCAATCCCCGGTACCGCAAAAAAAAAAAAGAAGAATTGCCACTCCAAGATTCCAAAATAGTAACAATTACAATAGAGGTCTGATATTTATGACTAGGAGAACTAGAAATCTCCGTGCCTCCCCAAATTCAGGAATTCCTCCAGCACCTAATTTCCTCCACATATGCAAACAAATAATAATACAGGACAATGAAGGTGTCCTGAGTGGCAGGTCCTAAGAGGATGCCCAGGATTGCTCACTAAGTGAATTGCTTCTGCATATCATCCTTCCACAACTCCAAATGTCTCAACAAAAGTACAAATTTCTCTGGACCACTTGGGGAATGCTAGGACTATGCTGTTAAATCTTCAAAGGTCAGTAAAAGATCAATGTGTGTTATAAATTGCAATAACAAGTCAAAGAAGTCTTCAGGATACACATATTTTTCTACTTGAAGTTGGTTCCAAGAATCCTATGCATAAAGTATATTAGCACTCAAGAAAAAATAATACTCTCATCACAACTAGTCTGGGCATTAAATCTGCAACAACCTAAATTTCCTTGAGGATACATACAAAGTTTTCATTTCTCAGAAGCTTGTCAGTTCTATACTTGAGAGTATGAGTATTAAAAATATTCTAAATTAGAGCTACTAGTATATGGGAGAAAACTGTAATTAGACTGAAATCAGCCATAAGCCAGACTTAACAGTTAAAATAACAACTTTCTGTCTTGAAGTACGTGGAAAATGCATGTTTCTTATTACTGCAATTGATGAACTACTGGCTTGTGACAAAAGTCCCTATGCTATTAAGATGGAAAACTTCCTTAGCTTTTCAGCAAGAAACAGACTCAAGACAAAGAATCCCAGCAGGATCAACTAGTGTGGATCAGCCTCCACTATTAAGCCTCTGCAGATCCTCAAAACCAAACCCAATTTCATCACAGCTGGGTAAATATTCAAAGCACTGCTGGAAGTCAGTTGGGCTGACTGCAGCTAGGGCTCCCAGGCTGCTATCCTGGGACATGTTTTTCTTTTTATCCAACTATTGAGTAGGTCACTGTAGACCGGTAAACTTAAATCATAGCATTTGGAGATTTAAAAACATTAAAATCTTTCTGGAGCTCTCTGCAGTTTCATAATTACTCCGTATCAGTGGGCCTTTAGGTTTGACCCAGAGACTAAAGCAATGTACTATGAGTCAAATCCAGACTGGGAAACTCCTTGCTTTTCACATCTCTATTTTCTTGGCAGTAAAAGAAAACAACTTCATCTGAAATTTCTGATTTGGTGATGTCCAGCAGAATTCATCCTTCCTGGGAACAGGCTACCTTTCCTGCCTAAAGCTCTGAAATGCCTTTACCTAGCAAGACCGTCATTATTTTCCCTCTTGAATAAATTGCTATGTGCAATGGAAATAACATAGAAAGAAAGCCTATTTTGAGAAGAAAACTTTGTCCTCCTTTTTACTTAGCATGAAGAGAAGGGGCAGTAATATTTTGGTTTCATATTGTTCTTACCTCAGTTAGAGGAGAATGAAGTTAACTTAGATCATGCATTCTCAATGGGGGTGATACTGACCCTCTCAGGGCAAATATTGGGGGATGATCTTACAAATGGCACACTACTTGTATGCATAAAGCACAGTACATAAAGAAATCTATGGTATTAAAATTTCACTGGGTGGGAGGGGAAGCAATTTGGAAAAATAATGTATTAAGAGGCTGCTTAGGTAGGCGAGGATGAAATAGTAGTTCAGAAACTGCTCCAGAGATTGGCAACGAGACCGTGTGAAACTTCCAGCCAAAACATTCTCAATTATTATTTTGGAAGTAACATTACTTGTTGAAATTCAAGCTTTCAATAGCAATCAGATGTTCCTTTTGGGGATAGCCACTGTAAATCACAACAAAGCACAAAAAAATTCTAAAAGGTTACAGATATTTTTTGCAAAATGCTCATGGTGTGGTTAGGAATGACTAAAACCTACTCTGGACGAGCTGATCCTGTCATTTTTCAGTAATTCACAAACTATTTCTCTTATTCAACCCACCATAAGTATAAATAATTATCACCATCTTTCAAAATCCCTGAATCACTGAAAATTTTATAAATGCTAGTGAAAATTTTAACAATCTTGTTTTAAGAGATGCAGTCATCTGCATCTCTCGTTAAGCTTCAGGAAGCTTTTCTTGCAGAGCAGGACACGCATTTTTAAAAGCACGCATGAAAAATCGAACAAGCTGTGGACTGTTACAATGATTCAATAACAAAAACTGAGACAAATGCCACCTGCAACTCATCTGCCTTCCCTCCCCAAAGGCCTTTCAAATAAAACTCCACAGGCTAAACACAAAAGTATTCCCCTCATTTAAAAATAAAAATAGCAAAAGGGTGTGTTTCCAAAACATTTCAAGGAGAGGGACATTCTTTTCCAAATATCCCAAAATATACCCCAAGCAAGTTCATCCATAACATTCCCTTGTCCAGGGTCTTCTCATGCTACTTAAAAAACAGTGAATTATGTAAATAACAACAAAAAAATGATAACTTCTACCACTGAAAAGAGGAGTCAGTAAGCAAGAAGCTTCCACCGAGTTAAGAGGTTCTGCCAGTGACCCAGCTTCCCACAACTGTGTCTGACTCATCCCTAATGACAAGCCATGTCCTCCTTCCTCCAGTTTCTTCTTCTGTAAGTGATGGTGTACCCAAGGGTTTCTGAGCCAGGAAGACAGATCTGCTGTCTATAAAAACTTTTAATCTGATTTATGCAGGAATAAATCATCCTCACAAAAAGGGACTGGCACTTTTCTAAATTAAAGTAATCCCAATAATTACAACCAAAGTTCTTCAGTAGGCTGAAACAAAGCCAGCAGAAGCATTAACCTAAATGCTTCCGCAAGAGCCAGAAAATGCTAATGTTGACATTCAGCTTCAAGAAAAATTATACAGGAAAAAAATGGCAAAAATTTTTTTTCATATTTCAGTGGAGGAACTTATAAGAAATGATAATCTGGGAAACAGATTTTAAATTCCATATTCAATTAAATGAGTTTTTTTTTCATTAGGGGACTGTCGTTTTGTAGGATGAAAACAGTTATCTTTTTCCTGAAATGGCATTTTTATAGCTATTCAATTCTTTTAGCAGTTGATAGATTTTAGGAGAAAATACCAAAAAAGTGATGAGTCAAGTGATTCAACAGTTTAATGTGCTATAAATCTAATTTTAGATGTCCTATGTATTTCTTGAGCATGCTAATTATTTTAAGATTGTGACATAAAACAACTTTTACAGTAATAGAGATCATCTTCAATGGAGAACCTCAGACCATCACAAGTATCTCATGCCCAGGAAACATAGGAAGTTGTGGAATTAAGTCAAATTTACACTGCTTAATCAGAGCTACTCTTAATATTTACTGCAGTATTATAGTGACAATATCCTAAGTCCCTGGCTTAAATGAGAAGTTTGTTTTTGAAAACTATGCAAGAAAATAGAAATTAATGAGTTATAGAAATAAAATATAATAATTTATTTCTATATATTACAAAAATAAAGTATTGCTCAAATGAAATTTGAGGCTATTAAGTAGTCTTACTTCACAAACAAAAATATTTTATATTTTATCTTCAAAATATGATGGAATTGTAATAATTTTAACCATATGCTATAACTTCAAAAAACCCTGAATTTTAAGCTGCATTTAACATCATGGAACAAAGAAGGTGACATTTCATTTTCTTTTGTGTCACCAATTCATTTGTATACAAACGACTAAAGTGCTCCTATAACATGTGATTCACAATGAGTCATTCTTATAAGGAAATAAATTTGAAATGAATTGTCGTAATGAATAAATTCTACATTTTTAAAAAATATATCAGGAAGGAATCTGAGCACATCAGAAATAATTTCAGATAAATGCCATTTCACTCTGAGTGGGGCAACTGTGGTTACACTTAATTTTGTGTTATGCTTTAACCATGGGGCTACTAACCATGGTCTCGTGTTTTGGTTGGGTCACATGTCCTTTGACAGTTGTTTTTAGAAGTCACATAGATATTTCAGGATGATGATGAAAATGGAGTGCAGCAAAGACAAGGGTTCAGTGGTGAACAAGCATACCAAAGAATGGAGATTTGTTCTCTACAAAATTCCAAATTAAAGCCAGGCATGGTGGCGCACACTTGTAATCCCAGTACTTGGGAGGTGGAGACTGGAGGATCCGGGTTCGCGGCCAGCCTCAGCTACTTAGTAAGGCCCTCCGCAACTTCGTGAGACCCGGTTTCAAAATAAAGTATAAAAAATAGGGCCGGGGTTGTAGCTCGGAGGTAAAACGCCCCTGGGTTCAATCCCCGGTACCGCAAAAAAAAAAATTCCAAATTAAAACAACCTATTTTCTACCACTTGAATAAGTGCTGACACTAAACTTTCCAATGGTCAGGGGTATAAAATCCTTGACAGTCACACCTCTGTTTTACGTTTATCAGCAGGCTTTACACCATAGTACATTATCTTTTGTGTCCTTGGAAGTGGAAATCATTACTCATATTAATTCTGCCTAGAATACTCACCTTTTGGGCCCCCACATGGCTCTTAAAAGCCCACCTTTTCATCCGGTCTTTTGCTTTAATCACCCTGCTTGGAGGATTGCTCAATCATTCATTTATTTAATCATTCAACAAAGATCTAGTCTATTCCATATGCCATGAAATCCACTAAACACTGGGCCAAATACACATGTCATATACATTTCATATACACTATGGTTCTGCAGCTTTTTTTCTGTGTGTGAATTTTCCTTTTGCATTTAAAACTTCCAAGGACTGGAGATGTAGACCAGTGGTAGAGTGCTTGTCTAGCATGCACCAGGCCCTGTGTTCAATCTCCAGCACAAAAACAAACAAACAAACAAACAAACTTCCAAAGTCGGGGCTTACCTTCTTCCCTATAGAAAGTAGTAAATATGCATTTACTGCTGGATGAGATGCATACCAAGAATGTCCATTAAAGCTACTTTTACACTTTCTTAGATGGATGTTTAAAGTTATAATCTCTGTGCTATAGGCATTGAAACAAAATTTTCTAATTGAAATATTTAGCATATACATTTTTATTTGTTAATGGGGGGATGATGGGGATTGAACCCTGAGCCTCAGGTATGCTAAGAATATGCTCTACCACTGAGCAATACCCACAGCCACAATTTAAATTGTGTGTGTGTGTGTGTGTGTGTGTGTGTGTGTGTGTGTGTACTGGGGATTGAACCCAGGAGGGGTTCTACCACTGAGCTATACCCCTATCCCCCTTTTATTTTTTAAACAGGGTCTTATGAAGTTACTATGTGCTGGCCATGAACCTGCAATTCTCCTGTCTCAACCTCCCAAGTTCTGGGAGTACAGGTGTGCGTCACAGTGCCTGGCTACAATTTCATTTTTATTTGAAGGTTCTGTACATTTCACTCCCCAGAGCTGTTTCCATAAAGCTCTTTACTTATAACACACAGTAATCTCTCTGTTAACAGCAAGTGAATGAGTCATGGTAAAAACTAAATAAAGGAGGATTCATAGTATCACAGCATTTGCTGTCTGGTAATTCATCTTCAGAGATCCATTACCATGGTAAGTGTGAAATAGGCTATCGATACAAAAAGGAAACTAGGAGTTTACAATGGGAATGCCACAATTATATTGACACTATATTAAAATAGAAATCTATGAAAACACAATTCTTAACCATTATAAATATCATTTGTATAAAATGAATCCACAGGAAGTGAAATAAAACAGGTATATGCTATAATACCATTGATTCTTTTGACTGATCCTTTTCTGAGCCTTATTAAGAAATATTACATTTGGGTCTGAACTAAAAATTCCTTGTTGACTCTAAATAATTCTAGGATCTAGAGATTATTGAGATTAACAGTATCAGAGGATTTAGTTTCTGTAATAAGCTCCACTACCTACTAGGTGTTGAACAAAGCATTCAGCACTCCAGCATTTCAGTCAACACTTCTACTAAAGAATATGATACCTCACATCTCACCCAATGTGGTTGTTGTGAGAATTAAACTAATAAAATTAGAAACAATTTGAGGTTAGGAATGCACCATTTAAAAACATGAGGTAGTAAATATATGGTTCTCCAAATAAGAGGAGTCAAACGCACATATGGAACAAAACAGTTCTCAGAGACACTGAAATGTACAATTTCACTAGCCATTAAAAATCCCCAATGGACAGGACAGCCTCCACAGGATACAGAAGTGTCTCCTTGGTCTGTTCATCTATATCTATTCTCACCATGTATTTGTTAAGTGTCTGCTGTGAACCACGCAATAGTTTAGGCCCTGGGCTTATAGCATTAAATATGATGAGTGTTCTCTTATACTATGAAGTTAAGATTCTGGTTAGAGAAAAAGACAACAAACAACAAGAGGGACAGATGAAGGAGGGAGAGAGAAACCATGAGATAAAATGCAGGGTGATAAGAGGGAAAGTCAATGCAAAGGAGCACATTTTGGGTTGGAGGGGGACCGCTCCAAGATAAAAACAACTAAGAAGGGGAAGTGAATGATAAGAAGAAAATGTTGGGCACACTGAGGTTTCTTCACCTTGGTTTTCTAACTATACCAAAGTTGAACCCATGACTTAGCTGACCAATGAAACATTCTGTCCTAGGAAATTTGAAATAAGGACTTGAAGACTGTTGTTTTTTTTTTTTTTAAGTGCTTGAAGCAAATAATGAAGTAAAGATGACTGGGGTGGCTTGTTTCAGCTTGGGCCAAGATAATTAAGTCAGCCAAAGAATGAGGAATGAAGAAGAGCAGACAGCCATAGAGATGAGAAGCTATATAGCCCTGGGGAGAGAGAATGATCTCAATTCTGCATGGCTTTCTAGTCCCTGGTTCTAGTCTCTTCTGAGGTATGATTGTATTTCAAGTCTAGGGGTCCATGACATTCATCTGATTCCTTCAGATAAATTCCCTTATGTTGCTTAAAGTAATCCAGATGGGTTTATGTTTGTGAAACATGGTTATAACAACTAAATTAAAATGCTACCTGAGCTCCATCTGGAAGCACCTTAGATATCCATTTATCGAATTAATCCTAAACACTACCAGCTATGAAAAAGCATGGGATGGTAGAAAAGGAACATGGGATAGAGATGCTATGACAGTGAGGCGAAGGGACACTTTGATGTGGGCTTCAAGAAGCAACACAAGAGGCAGCTTAGAATGTCCCCCACACTCAGGAGAGTGGACCATTTCCTGTATCATGGAACTTTGAATGGGGAGCTGATGGGATCTGTCACCATAGTAGCCATTGGCTTTAGGCTCCACTAAAACAGCTACCTTTGAAAAGCCTGTCATGACAGTTCAATTTGCTCATCTTAAAGTCTTCAGTTTTTTGGGTTTTTTCTTTTTTGTTTTTTTTTTTTTTTGCGGTACCGGGGATTGAACCCAGGGGCGTTCTACCTCCAAGCTACACCCCCAGCCCTATTTTTTATCCTTTATTTTGAAACCAGGTCTCATGAAGTTGCAGAGGGCCTCACTAAGTAGCTGAGGCTGGCCGCGAACCTGGATCCTCCAGTCTCTGCCTCCCAAGTACTTAGTCTTCAGTTTTGTAATGTGCATATCCAAATTTCACTCCAAACATATTAGAAACATTTCCACGATTATACAGTCTTACATGTACAAGGATATTTTCTACAGATTCCTCTAAATAATGAAAAATTAGAAATAACATAAATGTATATGCAAAGGTAATTGGTTTATTAAACTCTGGTACGATCAGATGGAACATCTGACAATTAAAAAGTAACCAGGCATGCAACGATAAAATATATTCACAAATGGGAAAAAAGCAGAGCTTCAGGAAAGAACATAAAGTGTTCTCTTAGGTTCAAAAATAAGCACATATATGCATAGATTTACACCTGTAATCAAAATAAGCAGAGAAAAGTCTCTAGGACTCTCCTCCAAACTCTTCATTGAGGAGACTTCATGACTAGGGGATTAAAAGGTGACTTTCATTTTCTGATTCGTTGATCTCTGCATTGTTAACATTTCTCACAAGTATGAATCACTTTTCTGTGAACCAATAAAGATTGGCTCAATCCAAATTTGTGCAAGAAAATCAATGTTCAACTAATAGATAAGTGCAAACTCACAGATTTAGAAATGTGCGAGAATTTCAAATTACCTTTCTTCTTCCCTTTTTGAAGCTGCACTCCAGCCTTGTAAAGGAAGAAACCCAGTGATTTTACATCTTGCTCATAGAAGCTGGCAGTTTTGGAGAAGCACAAAGTGCTGAAAGTACTAAAAATATCCCCTATACCACCACAGCATCCAGCTCTCACTTAACTCCTGTGCTATAAATACCTACGACTAACACCCAGACCTCTGGTGGTACTCCTGAAAGCGTGTCCAAAGAGGAAGTTTCCTGGCTCACAACATGAAAAAAATGCAAGAACATTTGGATTGGCTTTGTTCTCCCTTATAAGCAGGGATTTTTGTTTGTTTTGTTTGTGTTTTTGCTAAAAAAGACATACTTTGTAGTTTCATTAAGTTACAAAATGCTCAGAAGCAGGTATGAACAAAAAGAAGAGGTGGGGAATCACACAGACACAGCACCGTTTTTATCTATAAGGGACATTATTTATGGTCTCGGTACACCAAGAATAACATAATGTATGTTCCTTCATTCTGTTCATGACTAGTCTTTCAGTGGAGAGAATTAAAACAATTAGATGACCAGAGAACAACCAGACACGAGATTTGTCTTTTCAGCCTCTGAAATCTAACTTTCTAAAGGCTAAGATTCCCATTCATTCGATGACTCATTCATTCAAGCAGCTGAGAGCCCACTTGTCACCAGACTGAGGTTTGAAATGCGACATTTCCTTTTACTTATTTTAATGATGTTTAAAACTATGGAGGCCAGGAAATGTAGGGTGACAACACAGAGGTAATTTATTCCCCACATACCCAACATGATTCAGCTTGCCCTGTATGGCTTTGTAGCCTTCACTGAAAACAAAAAGGATCCAGTAAGTAATTCTTCTAGAAAAATATCCTGTTTTAAATAGTCCACAGGGATTGTGTTATTTATATTACTTAAAAATCTCATGAAACCAAGAAACATGTGAGATACATTTTTCACCTTTCATATCAACAGTAACAAAGTCTGATGACATCCCATGATGGCAGGGAAACAGGATCTCCCATACATTTTTCATAGGAATATGGGATAAAATGTGAGATGCTCTGTGGAGGGCAATATCTATAAATGTACAAAATATATACATATTTTCCCCCATATTTCTATTTCTAGAAGGTATTCCTTAAAATACACACAAAGATACATGTATAAAATATGTATTGCAACAGAATTTGTAAAAGCTAAAGACTGGAAGTAGGCCAAAAGTCCATCAATAGGGGAATGGTAAAAGTACTTAAAGTAAGCACTTCCATATACTGGCTTGAGCTGTGTTGAACAACAAGGTATCACTGTGTGGAAAAAGCCAAGTCCAGGAAAAAAATAGAGGCAGTCCTCTGTACCCATCTGTGGATTCAGCCAACCTCGGATTGAAAATATTGGGAAGAAGAGCACTGTATCTCTACTGAACGTGGGTTCACTGTTTTTCTTGTCATTAATCCCTAAACAAGATAGCATAACTACTGTTTATATAGCATTGGCATCATAGTCATTATTATAAGTAATTCAGAAATGATTTAAAGTGTATGGGAAGATGTACATAGGTTATATGCAAATACTATGCCATTTTATATGAGAGACTTGAGCATCTATGGATTTTGGTAATCAAGACGGTCCTACAAAGAATCCCCTGTAGATACCTAGGTACAACTGTATAGATAGATGGATGGATAGGTGGACAGACAGATGGACAGACACATGAACACATGCATTTATGTATGCAAGGGCTATCTCTGCAAAGGAAGTAATGATAAGGATGGTCTCTTGGGAGACGGATTTGTCACTGGGTATGTACCTATTATTCATCCATTTTGATTTTCATATCACGTACAGGATTAGTTATTCTTAAATTTTTTAAATCTTAAAATATCACCTAAAAATCTCAATTGTTATTTCCTGATCTATAAATTCCATTTTCTCACAATGGTCCAACTTCTCTCATCTATTTAATTAAAAGTGTCAAATCTTTCTAAGTTCACTTTAAATTCCAGCTCCAGAGGAACCTTTTCTGAGCCATTCTGCCCAAATCAATTCTTGTCTCTAAATATCTATAGAAGGAGAGCCCATGCCTCAGTTTTGCTTAACATGCTACTTAGTTTGTGATTGTTACTTAACTTACCATCCTCTCAATAAGAATGTGAACTTGAAGGGAAGGACAATGGAGGGGAAAGTGGGCTGTGTCTATACCTCTCTCCTTGGATGGCTACAGTGCAAAACACACAGAAGGCTCTAGATACTTGCAAGCTGCATGCACAGACATTTTCAGAAAGTAAGATGTACTGGGTTACTATTCAAAAGGCAATCCAGAGAATGGTGTGGCCATCAGTACCCATGCACACTTTATCCTCAGAGCCCACCAAAGGTGTCCTGGCAGGAAAGGGTATTAGTTTTGTCATAATTGAATCCGTTTTGAGATACTACCCTTTAACTTAATGAAATATTGGACTGTGGTGCCACTGTATGAACATTTTAAATTATGGTACCATGACAATTTCTGAGAAGTAGAGAGGAGTAATGAACAGATGATTATGAAATCCAAAATGTATAAAATAATTTAACATGCTCATCTGCCACCCCTGCCACATTTCTGCCTTCTTTGGGATCTCAATTTCCATTTTTCTCCCAGCTTTAGTCACCATTAATAATCTTCAACTATGACAGGTTAACAAATTCTTCCTTTAAAAGATAATGACTTTGAGCTGAGCTCCAAGTTATCTCTAACTGGCAGTTACAAATATAAAAATATTATTAGACGACTCACTCTAAAATGACACTTTGATTTTAATCTGAAATAACACATGCAAATACCAAAATAACATAAAATAAAGAAATTCTCATTATTTTTTCCCATTTGTAAGGCTGTCTTAATCATTCTGTTTGTGTTAATCTATAGTACTGCTTAACCCAGAACTTTTAAAGAAGTCAAAATATTTATTACAGATATTTATAAATTTCCACTTTGCTTAGTCTCAATAAATGATACTTTAACACAAATACATTTAAAATCATGAAGAGAAGTCAGCCATGGTGGCACATACCTATAATCCCAGCACTTTGGAGGACAGGAAGATTGCAGGTTTGAGGTCAGCCTCAGCAATTTAGTGAGACCCTTAGTAACTTAACGAGACCCTGTTTCAAACAAAAAAATAAAATAGGGCTGGGGGTATAGACCATAGTTAGAATAAACCTGGGTTCAATCCCCAGTACCAAAATAAATAAACAAACAAATAAATAAATAAATCCTCAAGGGATTCAGGGGTATCTGCACAATTATTTGATTTGCTAGTGACCTCAGTATTATAGGGAATAGATTTTTTCCCCCAGTGCTGGAGATGGAACCCAGGGCTTTGTACCTGGTAGTCACATGCTTTACCACTGAACTACACCCCCCGTCCCACAGCTAATATTTTTGGAAATAAAAGTGCCATGTTATCTTGGTTAAATCTGTCCCATCTTGATTCATCTCTTGATGGTTCTCTTAATTATAAACAAGGACTAATGCTTTAGAAAGATTAAATAACCATAATCATTAAGGATAAATGATATATAAACAATAATTACATTGGTGAACTCACACAGAATCCATATTCACATAAAACACATCAAGAAAAGGTACAATCTCAGACCACTTTCTGATCCTCATGCAGTGCTCCCCGGTACCAGGTGATGCTTTAACTCACGGGCATCTCATAGCAACCTTACCAGGTAGACAACAGAATCTCACTTTACAGATGACAACAGAGTCACAAAGCGGTGAAGTTATGTGTTCAAGGCTGCAAAGCTAGTAACTGTCAGCACTGGATTTGAATCCAGGCCTTTTGTACCTCGGCTGTCTCTTCTTTCACACCTTGCTAGTCAATTCCCTCAAGGAAATGGAGCAACTTCTGCATTTAAATCAGGTGATAAATATAGGAAAAAGGAGAGGGGAAGGCCCCTGTTAAGTACATTAAAAATGTGTTCATATACAGGACAGAGCAAAAAGCAAGTGCTTAGGGTTTCAAACTTCTAAAAATATTATAAAAAAAAAAAACAGAGGCAGTAGGAAGGGGCAGAGCCAATATGACATGAATCCAGCCTTCATTTAATTTCTAAGAAAAAAGCAGCACATTGACATCCTTTTAGTAGAAATTGATAGTTAAAATTGCAAGGCAGCAGGGCATGGTGGCACAAGTCTGTAATCCCAGTACTTGGGAGGCTAAGACAAGAGGATCCCAGGTTCACGGCCAGCCTCAGCAACTTAGCAAGGCTCTCAGCAACATAGTAAGACTCTGTTTCTAAATAAAAAATAAAATAGGGCTGGGGGTGTAGCTCAAAGGTAAAATGCACCTGAGTTCAATCCCCAGTACCAAAAAATAATAAAAATGAAATTGCAAGGCACTGCAAAGGGAACACACAAGTTTAAAGTGACATAATGAGCACCATTTGCTCTGAGAACAGGCCTCATTATTTTCTCCCAGAGAGGAAAATTTCCCAATGTATTTAAAAACATTTACAAAGAACATTCAGAATAGTCAACAGTAATACACAGTTTCAGAAAATATCAAACTACCTGTTTTATATGATTAATGAGTATCAGTCCCATTTTTACCTATCTCCCAAATAACTTTGTATGATTGTTCATAGGGCTATACCTTGGTGTATTAACATCTTTCACTTAAAGACTTCAGTAGTTAAAAATATTCTACTAGTTCTCATTGTATGTAATAACTTCTCCCTTCATTGCTTAAATATAACTCATTCTTAAGATACTGTGATACAGGATTATAATGGCAAGTTAAATTTATACTATTGTTCTACAGTTAGAAACCATAGAATAGGTTCACAATCACAAATTCATATCATTCTTACAACGTCATTAGGAGGTAGACAAGACACACCATCTTTTCCCCCATTTTTATGGATAGGCAGACTAAAGCTGAAAGAATTCAGGTCATTCTATAATCAAATGTATATAATAAAAAGGAATAATTGTTGAATTCCCCAATTGCAATATCATGGGTATTTCCAATTCCAAAGGAAATTAAAGAAGAAACCATGCCTTTACTACCAGTCCTTCTGAATAAGAGAATTTGTTATGAAACCAAGCTAATCAAACCTTGCCCCCATATGACTGGGAGAGCAGGACATGTTTCTTTCTTTCTCACTCACATATACACATCACCCTCACATTGATTACCATGTACAAAAAAACACATGGTTTTTCAGGAGATATTATATAACGTAAGTCTGTAATACTTTATAACATTGAAATAGGTTTCAAAAGCTATAGTTTAAGCTGGGCATGGTGGCGCACGCTTGTAATCCCAGTACTCAGGAGGCTGAGACAGGAGGATGGCAGGTTCACGGCCAGCCTCAGCTACTTAGTGAGGCCCTCCACAACTTAGTTAAGACCCTGTTTCAAAATAAAGAATAAAAAATAGGGCTGGGGGTGTAGCTCGGAGGTAGAATGCCCCTGAGTTCAATTCCCAGTACCACACAAAAAAAAGCTATAGTTTAAAACATTAATAATAAGTGTATGGCTTATTGTTTATGATACAATAACATTACACCAGGGTTAAATATTGTTATAATATTCTTACTATTCATTTACTATGGTTTAATATTTTATTCCTGCTCTTCAAGAATGTAAATACTACAATAATGTAACATTTTTCTTAAAACTAATGTATGTGGTGGTTAAAGACCAAGTAATTTATTTCTGCACCAGGGTATGAATAAAGCCCAATACTTATCCCTAAGGTGCGTAATTATTTGAATTAATGCTTTTAATATATTTTAAACATATTGAAGCACTTAACTATATTTCAGATGCAAAAAAAGATCAATCTGCCCAAAATTCTAGGCAATTTGGCCTTTTAACTTAGATTCCATTGAAGATACTCACATTTCTTATTAGTTCAAAAGAAATGAAAATTACATGTTGAAATATTTTTCATATTGGATCCAAATATTTTTCATCATAATTGACATTTGGAAGTAAAAATGAAAGAGAAAGTCCAAAACAGTACATATAGAGATGTCATCAAAAAGCATTATGATAAAGACCTACCCTATGAAATGGCTTTACTGTGTGCTGGACTTTGAATGAAAGTTGTGGATCCGTTACGGGGTCACTAGGTGGCATGTTACTCTGGGTTGTCTGCACAGGTACCTAAAGCAGCTAGTTACCAAGGAGAAGTAGAATACATAGAGGCCTTCAGAGAAACAAGCAAGTCTGAATGTGCTTTCATAAAGAATCTTTGTTTCTGTTGAAGTGATCTAGAATTGTTCAAATTGAAAGAACAGAATCGTTCAGTGATCTACCATAAAATGAAAAAGAAAATTATTAACTTAAATATCAACAGTAAATCATGTGTGAATGATACCAGTTTTTGTTTTGTAGTAATTGTAGGAATATAAAAATATTATCTTTACATATTTTATATATTATATGTTTATATTTTATACAAATGGAATATTTTATATTAAAAAAGTACTTATGTGTCTTGAAAATAAAGAAGCTTGATTAAATAGCTGTATCATTAAGAGATTCCTTTCCTATAATGAAGAGAATAAGAGACACTTACTATGTGGGATTCTTTTACAGATTGGTATAAATGTATTCTGAAAATTTTAGGACTAATACACATTTTTATAAAAAGAAAGGAAAAATAAATATACTTAGAATTTTTTAAAGAATATAAAAAGAATTTGAATTTTGGACAATAAAAGAATTTTAATGAGTATATAGATTTCTGTTTTCTTTTTTCTTTTGTATATTTTCTGGTGCTTCTATGGCAAACTTTACTTGTATTCTTAAAAGCAAAATACACTCTCTAAGAAATAAATATAAAACAAAATGGCAGACAAAGATGGAAGAAGGTAAAGATTTAAAATTAAATGATTTTTATGTCCACAATTATGTATATATTATATCCAACAGAAAAGCATGAACACAGCATGCTATGGCAGCTAATATATCTTTGAGGAACTCATTTCTATTATGATATAGCTTCATAATTCTATGGCATTTTTATAAATTGGAAATTTTTTCCACTTCTGCTGTTATTTTTTACTCATACACTGTACATTATGCCTTTTGTATCTCTGTTTAACATATTGACCACATCATACCAAATATAATTCGATGTCCCTTCAAGAGTGTAAGTTACATACCTCTAATATATCTACAGTTTAGGGAAAGGTTTAATAGTTTCTTTCTCCAGAATTTTCTATGTGCAAAAGTTAAAACATTTCCTATTTCTTCAATTACATATTTTACCAAGAATTATGATCCTAAGTCTCTTTTCAATAAGTTCCCTGGTTTGAATTCTTTGGTTGTCCTCTCAACTTAATATTTAACATATGAATTCAGAAACTGAACATTCAAGGATATCTAGCAATGTGATTTTTCAAGTTTTGTCTTATTTTAAAGTTCAATTTATCCCAGTACTTGGGAGGCTGAGACCAGAGGATCTGGGTTAATGGCCAGCCTCAGCTACTTAGTGAGGCCCTCCGCAACTTAGTGAGACCCTGTTTCAAAATAAAGAATAAAAAATAGGGCTGGGGTGTAGCTCGGAGGTAGAATGCCCCTGGGTTCCATCCCCAGTACCAAAATAAATAAATAAATAAATAAATAAGTTCAATTTATTTGTAACTGACACATCATAATTGCAACTATTTATGAGCTCAATGTAAATTGACATATATTGTGAAATGATCAAATCAGAGCAATTAACATCACTTCTAATATTTGTTATTACTTTGTGGTGGGAACATTCAAAATCATCTCTCCTAGACATCTTGAAATAGATAATACATTATTGTTAACTATATTCACCCTACTTTCAAATAAATTGTCA